>CAUYON010100140.1:0-22826 GCA_963573935.1 Arctocebus calabarensis | reverse complement strand
TTCAGGTGTATGATTTGGTATTTGACACATATTTTTACTAAATGAAAGTAATAGGACATAAGTAAAAGGGCCTGTAGGAAAATACTCTGCCACTGACACATGAATAAAAGTAAAGGAATTGCATTTTACTATTTTTTCAAGTTGGTTTTCTTTTTCATTATTTTTTTTTAACTAAGAGATGTTATTTTTAGAGTAGTTTTTGATTACAAAAATATTAAATGGAAAACATAGACGTTTTCTCTGATCTTCTCTTCTCCTCTGTCACATAATTTACATTGGGATTCACTCTTACTATTATAAATTCCATGTGTTTTGATAATTTCGAGATCATAAAAATCTCCTGTGCTCTACCTATTTGTCACTTCTTTACCTGCTTTTCCTTAGCCTCTGGAAAATCACGGATCATTTTCTGTCTCCATTATTTTGATTTTTCTAGAATGTTATATAGTTGGAATTATATGGTGAGTAGCTTTTCCAAGCTTAATAATATAGGTTTCTCCATGTCTTCTTGTGAGTTGATGGCTTATTTAATTTACTGATGAATAACACTCTGTTGTGTGGATGTAATAAATTTTTTGGCAATTAATAAATCTGCTATAAACATCCACATACAGTTTTTGTGTGAGTATGGTTTATGTCATTTGGGTAAATACCAAGGAGCACAAATATTGGACTGTAGAGTAAAACTATTTTTATTTTTATAAGAAACTTTCAAACTGTCTTACAAAGTCACTATATCATTTTGCATTCCCACCAGCAGAGAATGAGAGTACTTGTTACATAATATCCTTATCAAGGTTTGGTGTTTTCAGTATTTTGGAAGTTGAATAATTTAAACAGGTACATCGTGGTACATCATGACTTATGATGAATATCTTTCATATACTTATTTACCACCTGCGTATCTTCTTTGGTAAGATATCTGCTCAGATTTTTACCCATTTTTAATTGAGTTGTTTGTTTTCCTGAGTTTTAAGACTTCTTCATGTATAAATGCTTTATCTATATATCTATATATTTTACAAAAGTTTTCCCCCAATTTTCTTTCCCAGAGTAGAAGTTTTAATCTTAATGAAGTCCACTTATTAGTATTTTTTTCTGTAGGCTATGTTTTTAGTGTTTTCTCTAAACACTCTTGACCAAATTCAAGGTCAACTAGGTTTTCTCCCATGCTATCTTCTAAGAGTCTTGGGGTCAGGTAATATCCGTTCTTTAAGTTTGATCTTCTTGCTAAGATGATGGTTATTCTGGTCTTCTGTTTTTGATAAAAATTTCCAAATCAGTTTGTTGTCCCTCACAAGAATTTTGATTGGGGTTATATCAAACTTATAGATCAAGTTTGAAGAACTAACATCTCAGTTCTTAACAATATTTAGTCTTTCTATTCATGAACATGGACTATCCCTTTATTTATTTAGATCTTCTTTGATTTTAAAATAGGTTTTTTGACACTATAGATCTTATTTGCTAGAGAGAATTCATGCTAAGTGTGGAAACCTGTTACTCTGAAATTTCTGACTTTAATCTAGGCTTCTATTTCCATGACCTAGGATACACACGGAAATCTCGTTTTGACTTCATTTTATGTGTATCAGTGATATAACAGGAAGAGTTGATTGAACTAACCCTTTCTACCAAACTCTCTAGTTTCAAGATCATATTTCCTCGGAATCCTTCACTTGACTGCATTTTGTGATTCATTGCCTGTGTTAGCATTCCTCACATTCGTAGTTTTCTTGACAGTCTGAGAGGTTCACTTGCTCCTCACATTAGCAAGCTATGCTACGGTGAATGCGAGAAGCCGGGAGTGAAGGAGTGTGAAAGGGAAAGCTCACGAGTGAAAGATCTCCAGCACCTGTGTGTGGATTGTTCATTACAGTCCTGGTCCACTTCTGTAAGCTTAGGAATGTTCACTGTTCCACAGTTTGTCACAAAATTAAAACATGTGGAAATGTTTTATGAGTAACTTCATCAGGAGATTCACAGACTTCAAAAAGCAGACCAAACAACAACAGTAGAAACCAACACCATCTCCCTAAGTAAAAATAGAGTGTTTGAAAGTTGAGAATAATTTCCCTCTTATGTAGGCATAAACTCTTTCTTTTTCGAATCACTCTTAAATAACTAAAAACTAAAAAGACAATATTCATAATGGTTGTGTGAGTTATATAAGAATTCTATTTTATGTCACTCCTGCCTGTGAATAATGTCATTTATTGTCAAACATTCCCAAGACAGTATTACATTCACAAGGTAAGCAGGTCAGATATAAGTTGTCTCTCTTGATAGCAGAAATCGTATTTGAAATGCATTACAAATTGTACCATCTCGAGGTTTACTTTAGGATTGCTTGTATTTCTGTGTGCCCACTAGGATTATTTCTGTGCCCTCCTAGTAGTTTTTTTGAGAAGCATGCATATCTGGCCAAATAAATAGGTGAATCTTCTGTGTTTGCTCCACATGCTGCAGGAAAATAAGATCCTTGAGAAATTGTTAACACAGACAATTTTGATGCAGCCTCACTCCCCTACTGAACCTGTCAAATTGTCCTATTTATCACCTCTTAGCGATCTATGCCTGCACAGCATCTTACTTAATAATTTCTTATGGAATTACCCTGTGACCTAATCTTCCACAACAAAATTTTGTCACTTCAAAACTTTCTAAGACCCAAGTACTCCAGCTACTCAAGAAACCCATGTACATGAATCCATGTGGTCAGTGGTAAGTTTCTAACAAATTCACTTTGATGTTTGACCCTAAAATTTCTCCAGTAGACTTAGAGAGGAATTAATGTTAAGTATGCCATCATACTATTTTTACACTATTTAAATTTTATGGAAGTTTGTGGATTTAAGGGGCTTAGAAATATGTTTTCAATACATAACGTTTTACCTTTTTAAATTTTAATGCTACAGAGTATTTCATCATATTAATTAGGATAGTTGGTTGACCAGTTTTCCTCTTGAGTTTATTTTCAGTCCAATATCACATTTTTATAACATCTGTAATTTTATAACATAGTTTGATAACCCATAACTGTCCTACTTATTAAAAAATTGCTTTTCCCTTTTATTCTTTCAGGAAGGGCTTCTTATCTTCTAAGTGAAATGTGCTGTGATTGTGATTCAGACTGTACTGAATTGTGGATAAATTGGGGGGAAATAAATAGCTTTTTAATGGTGAGTCTGCCTATTCAGCAACAAATTTATGTATGCAATTCTATTTATATATTTAGAGATAGGCATGGAAGAAAGTTATCAATATCATCATTTTTAAGATTGAAAGATGTAGAAAAGAGGAAATCAAGAAAAAAAGATGATAAAATGTTTTTTTTAGATAAAAAGCTCATTTATTAGGAGACTATTTGTTAGACTAGATATGTTTTTGATGATGTATTATAGGTATGTACATCTATATGCACAAAGAAGTGTGAAATTTGCTATTATGTTAATTATAATTTAATTAGGGGTAGTGAAACTATAGGTGATTTTTATTTTCTGACTTATGTTCTAAATTTTTGAAATTATCATAATTAGAGTATGTAGTGTAATAAAGAACCATTAAACTTCTGTAATATTGTAAAATTCCATATTGTAGTAAGGAACTATGTTTTAACATTAACAAATTAACCCAGTTTGTTTTATTCTATGTATGTTTTTACTAATATATCATTTTGATAAGCAATATTTCATTTTATTGCAATTAAATTTCAACATCAGTTAAATAATAATCAGCTTAGTGCCTGTTGCGCAGTGGTTAGGGCACCAGCCACATATACTGGGGCTGACAGGTTTGAATTCTGCCCAGGCCTGCTAAACAACAATGACAACTACTACAAAAAAATAGCTGGGTGTGGTGGTAGGTGCCTACAGTCCCAGCTATTTGGGAGGCAAGAGAATCACTTAAGCCCAAGAGTTTGAGGTTGCTGTGAGCTGTGATGCTACAGCACTCTATTGAGAGCAACATTGTGAGACTCTGTCTCAAATAAATAAATAAATAATGAATTTCATTTCTTTCCATATTTTAATAACGAAAGTTACTGATAGGCTTTTGAACATTGGACCATTCTTGAATTCCTGAAATAAACAGCATTTGGTTATTATATTTACTATTAGTTCCCAATATTTGATTTGATCTTAAACTTTCCAGCCTTCAGATTTATAAGCAATAAATTTCTATTGTTCACAAATAACATGGTGAAGGTACTTGGTTATAGCAGCTTGAACAAAGACAGGTATTATTTTAATAACAAAGGAATTATGTCTTCAAAGTTTGACAAAAGTCACCTGTTCTTTTTCCTAGTAAGCTTTTAAGAAGTATATACTTCACTGCTCTTTCAATATCTTCAAAAAACTTGAATCATTCTTTAGTTTTTCCTATTTGTTAGAGGAATTTTAATCATTAACTATTTTGGAAAAAAGGATGATTAATCCATGTTATTAGTCTTCAAATTGGGCACCCTACAGAGCGTGTTTGAAAATGTGTGTAGGTATTTTTGATTTTTACAATGACCGGGAGGAGGCCCTAGATAATAGTGATATATAGAGGCACAATGGACACATTCCAATTTATAAGACAGTCTCACACAAACAACTATTGCATTCAAAATTGTACCTTTGAAAAACATAGACTTTAAATAATAAAAAAAATTATTAATCTAGTGTACATAACGTTCTTTCACACATCGAAATGAATATGATTTTTCATTTTTTCTTCTTCAAAATCGTAATCATGGCCAAATGCAGAGGCTCATGCCTGAAATTATTACAATCTGGGACCCTCATGCAGGAGGATCCCTTGAGCTCAGGAGTTGGAGACTCGTCTGAACAAGAGAAACAGAAAAATAGAAAAAATAGCCAGTCATTGTGGCATACTGTCTGTAGTCTCAGCTACTTGGGAGGCTAAGGCAGGAGAATTGCTTAAACCTAGGAGTTTGAGGCTGAGGCCCTGAGACTCTAGCTGATGTAGTGAGACTCTATCTCAAAAAAAAAGAAAAAAAAGGGTGGCACCTGTGGCTCATCGAGTAGGGCACCAGCCCCATATACTGAAGGTGACGAGTTCAAACCCAGCCTCAGCCCAACCACAAAACAGAAAAATAGCCAGGCGTTGTGGCAGGAGCCTGTAGTCCCAGCTACTCAGGAGGCTGAGGCAAGAGAATCACCTAAGCCCAGGAGTTGGCGGTTGCTGTGAGCTGTGTGATGCCACAGCACTCTACCAAGGGCGATAAAGTGAGACTCTGGCTCTACCAAAAAAAAAAAAAATCTTAATCACATTTGCAAAAGTTTTTAAAACTATATTCAATTATTTTAAAAAACAACCATTTTTGCTTGAGTTCTGTAGCTCTACTTTCCATTCTTTTAATAACTTTTATTTTGAGATAATTATAGACTCACATACGGTTGTGAGTAATAATATGGAGAGATCCATATAGCATTCACCCAGCTCTCCAATACCAGGTATTATTTAATGCACAATAATATTATCACAGCTAGGATATTGACATTGGTATAATCCCAGAGACCTTTCCATATTTCACCAGTTTTATATGCACTCATTTATCTGAGTGAGTTTATGTGTTTAGTTCTACACATTTTTATACACATGTACACACACGTGAGCACCACTAAGTCAACATACAGAACAGAACCATCCCAGGGAGTCACAGTCTCTGTTCCTCCATCAGTTTCTGACCAACTGGGAACCATTAAGTTGTTTTTTTTTTTAATCTCAATTTTTTTGTCACTTCAAAATGTTATACTGTAATTAAAAGCATATAGTCTTTAATATTTTGATAATTGGTCTTATTGTTCACTCAACATAATTTCCTTAAAATCCATTCAAATTGTTTGTGTAACAACAGTTCATTTCTTTATATTGCTCACTAGTGTTCCATGGTGTAGAGATATAATGTCATTTTGTTTAACTATTTACAGGTTGATGAGAGTTAGTTGTTTATAGTCTTGACTATTATGAGCACAGCTGCTAGATTTTAAGATAAGAAAATTTTAGATTGAAAGAAGCCTCATTTTCTTTTCCAGAGTGACTTTACCATTTTTCATCCCCCCCAGCAATGTTTAAATGATTTTCTTTTCCTGCATCATTGCCAACATCTGCTGCTGTTATTAATTTGTAAGTTATCTGTTTTGTAAGTGTGGAGTAATAGCATATCATGGTTTTAATTTGCCTTTATTTAATGACTGGTATGTTAAATGTATTTAATGCATTCACTTTTTATCTGTATATTCTCCTTAGTGAAATTTCTGCTCATATCTTTTGTCAAATTTTTAACAGGATAGCCATTTTTTATATTCTAGACACAATTTCTCTGTTGGGTATATGTTTTGCAAGTATTTTTCTCATACTGTTGCTTGCCTTTTCTATCTACAAAAGGACTATTTCATGGAGCAAAAGTTTTTAATTCATTCAAGGTCTGGGTTACCTCTTTTTACATTTATAAGTTATTCTTTGGGTATTAGGTCTAAACACTACATCTAGTCCTAGTTATGAAATTGTCTTCTATATTTTTACATGCCCTATAAATATTCATTTCAGCCATTTCTCCATGGGTATTAATTTTTGTATAGGGTCTGAGGTTTAGGTGAAAGCTCTTATTTTTGACTTATGTGTGCCAATTTTCCCAGCACCATTTGTTGAAAAGGCTATTTTCTCCATTGAATTACTTTTATATCTTTGTATCTTTGTCAAAAATCATTGGACATATTTTTGTGGCTCGCTGTTCTGTTGTATGGACATATATCTTCTATAGTGTGGTATAGTACAGCACCATCCTGTAATGCAGTGTAGTTTCATAGTACATAATAGCACAGAATACTATACTCTAATATAGTATCATATTTCATCAGTACCATACTGTTTTAATTACTGAGGCTATAAAGTAAACCACAATAATCGGTAGAGCAGTTTCTTTCATTTTGTTTCCATTTGTTTAAGCTGTTGTATACCCTGCAGCTTTTAAAATTATCATAGAAAAAACATATCAATATCTATGAAAACATTGCTGACAATTTGATAGGCATAACTTTAGAAGTATAGATAAATTTGGGATAATTATCATCTTTTCCATTTTAATCCTTCCGATTCATAAACATGATATATCTATCCATTAATGTAGATTTTTATTTATTACTGTTTCAGTACTAAATACATATATTTTTAAATTTCAGGTTAATTTGAGAGTACGTACAATTAGGCTACATTGCTTGCACTGAGAAGGTAAAGTTTGAGCTGGAGCCATGCCCTCACTCGGTAGTGCCCCAGACCCCGTTCCTTGTACTCCATGGGTGGGAACTGACTGAACGCTCTCCTCCCTCCTCTTCTGAATTCAATTGCTTTTTTTTTTCTCTCATGTAGGTCTATACTTATTAATCTACTGTTTTCCACTAAGTACACAGGATGCTACTTTTTCCCTTTGTGTATACTCAGGAGAATGTTCTACAAATCCTTCCAGGTTGTTACAAAAAAATACAAAATCTCCATCTTTTTATGGCTGAATAATATTCGGTGGCATACATATACCACAATTTATTAGTCTGGGGCACTTGGGTGCTTCCACATCATTGTGATTCCAAATTGAACTATTATAAACATTTAAGTGCAAAGGTCCATATGGTAAAATAACTCTTTTATTAAAATAACTTTGGGTGGTTACCTAGTAATAGGGTAGAGGATCAAGTGGAAGGTCCACTCTTTGTTCTTTGAAGAGTCTCCATACATCTTTCCATAAAGACTGCATAGTTTGCAGCCCCACCAACAGCGCAGGCATCCCCCTTCTCTCTGCACCCACATCAGCATCTGTTGCTTTTGGTCCTTGTGATATGGCTCAGTCTCATTGGGGTTAGGTGCGTACCTCAAAGTGGTTTTCATTTGCATTTCTCTGATGATTAGGGACACTGAGCATGTTTTCATGTCAAGAAAAAATGACAAGAAAAGTTTATTGGCCATTTTTGTATCTTCACAAGAAAAGTTTGTGTTGCATGTCTCTTGTTCAGCTTTTAATCACATTGCTTGATCTTTTCGTATTGATTTGCAAGAGGTATTTGGGGATTCTGGTTATTTGCCCTTTGTCAGCTGTGTAGCATGTGAATATCTTCTCCTATTCTGTAGGTTGTCTCTTTGCTTTGTGTCCTTACCCATGCAGAAGCTTTTAAATTTGATCAGGTCCCATTTATTTATTGTTTGTTGTTGTTGCCGCAGTTGTCAATATGGTATTGCTCATAAATTCTTTTCATAGGCTGATAAGATTCAGAGTTTTTCCCACACTTTCTTCTAGAGTTCTTATATTTCATGTCTTAGATTTAAATCATTTATTCATCATGAGTTAATTTTTTAAGTAGTGAGAAGTGTGAGACTAGTTTCACTCTTTTACATGTGGCTAACCAGTTCTCTCAGCACCATTTTGTGAATAGGGATTCTTTTTCCCAATACATGTTTTTGTATGCTTTATTGAAAATCAGATGGTGACATTGGGCTGGTTTCATCACTATGTTCTCAGTTCTGTAGCATAGATACATGTCTTTATTTTTATGCTAATACCATTCTGTTTGGATCACTATAGAATTGTAGTATTCTGAAGTCTGGTAACAAAATGTATCTCTCCATTTATGAAGATTAAAAATATAATTTATTATCACTGTATGACTTTTTCAGAATGTACATCTACATGTTTTCTTAGCTATGCATCTAAGTCTTTTATTCTGTTAGACACACTATAAGAGGTATTCACAAAAATCTCTTTATTGAAGTACAACATACATATGAAAAATGCACATTAAATGAACACATTGATCAATCTTCAGAAACCCCATACATATTTTTAACCAGCTTCACAATCAAGAACATTATCAGCACCCTAGAAATTTATATAAATATAGGTATATATGGATAGATAATTATGCATTGCCAATTTTGTGTAAATACAAGAGACTAACAGTAGCTCTTTAAGGCAGCTTAATTACACTATTAACCTGAGTCAACTGGAAGTCTCTAACTTAAGCCTTCCCTAGCTGAGTCTGTTTATTTACTACAGTTCTACCATTTAATCTTTTTATCTCCATTAAGTGACATTTTATTAATATTGGTCTACTCTTATAGCTGTTTTCTTTTTCTTTTCCATTGTATTGCAAAATCTGATTGTTAAACAAGCCTAAGATAACATGATTTTTCTTAGTGGATTAATCCTAACAAATCACTTATGACTGACACAAAGCTATAAGGGATGTATATTAGATGGCATTCAATTTTTTATTTGATTTACACATGCTTACTATTAGTATATAGAAGTGTGATTAAATATTGTGCATTGATCTTGCATCCTGTGACCTCAACGAACTCTAGAAATATATTTTGTAGATTCAAATGTTCTGTGTGAACAATCATGGCATCTGTAAATAGGGACAGTTTTTCTGTGTGTGAGATTTATGCTTTTTTCCCTTTTCATATTGCACTGGCTAAAACTTCAATTACTATTTTAAATGAAAGTGATGAGAGTGGTAAGTGTGGATAACTTTGCTTTATTCCAAATCTTAGATGGAAAGCATTCCTTCTTTCACTATTAAATATCAAGTAACTGTAAGTTTTTGTAGTTGCTAGAATCAAGAATTGCATCTTCCAGAGGCTGCTTAGGTCTCAGGACACTCCTTTCTGGTTAAAATCTCCTCTGATTGAAGTTAGTATCTCTTTAAGTCAAAATAGTGGGGGCTGATAGAAGGTACAGTTCACACAGATCACAGGTGTATTTAAATTTGTTATGCTCCTCATTCTAAAACTCCTTAATGATTTATCTGATACTCAATGTCATGTAATATTTGTAATAGAGACATGTTTTCTTATTGGAATTGTGCATATAGTGAAGTATATGAAAGTTAAGAGATTCGCCCAGTGTCATCAACTCCAATTCCAAAAGTTTTTCACTCAGTAGATTATATAGTAATTTGAAAATTATATTCCATTCCCTTTCAAAGGATATATGGCTTCATATCAACCAAATTTTAATCATCTTTTTGCATCTAAAACACACTTGCACCTACACAAAGTTATTTTTGCTTTATAATATCTACTATTCTATGCTACTTGGATAAAGGTATAAAACACATTTACTCATAAATTAAAATTCTTCCTATTTTTAAGTAGCTATAGCATTAACTCTAATTCATTATAAACCTCTTTTCATACATTGCACTGTCAGTTGTCTTTAATTAAATCAAGAGTCACAATCTGAAATATTCAAATGAGGGTTTTTTCCCCACAATTTTTAAAACATTTTCAGGGCAAGTGTTTTAGTGCACTAATAACATAAAACACAAATCCTGTAGAATAATAAGAACTACAATGGCAATAACAGATAACCCATTTTGTGGATCACATTTCCTTAAGTTCTTTGCTTATCATTTATAGAATCTGCATGGCCACCTTAGAGGAAAGCATTCCTATTTTCTCCAATGAGAAAACTGGAGATGGAAAGCAAGGAGGCAGGAATTGTACACTTACAAAGTGGGGAGCTGGAGTTTGAACCCAGCTGAGTGGCCTTAGAGCTGACATTACTAATCAGAGTCCCATGAAATTCCAGCAAAACATCATTTTAGTTAATTCATTTGCTATCACTAATTAACAATCCATTTTTTAAGCCTTTGAAAATGGAACTTGATCTTGTTTTGCACTAACCATATGCTTCAAAGTGAATTTTTGTAGTCCTGGAAAATTGAGGGAAGATGTGTTAGCGAAGGACTTTCTACTGCATGTTGGGTGGCTAAATGCTGCTTCTGTGTCTCCAGCAGGGTGTAAGGGGTGAAAATCTCATTTCTGGATGGTTAAATCTGCACTTTCATTACTCTCCTTTTGATAGGTTGTTATCCTTTATAAGCTAGATTTTATTTCTGCTATATATATTTTTTCAATTACACTAATCTAATGGTGGGAGGGCTATATGAAATCTTTAAGGTCAAAATAAAAGTCAGAATACCCACACTGTAAGAGACATGGCATTTTATCCTCCATACATATGAAAATGGAGGAAAAAGACGTGTTCTTATGTGCTTCACAGCATACCTTTGAGAAGAAAAGACCTGTGTGTAATACTTTGAAACTGGAAAGCAAAATGAGAGAATAATTGACACATTGGTATAATGTTCCAAAACTCTCAATTAATCTTATATTTTAATATTTAAATTAGACATTTTCATATCCCAAAATTTTGATTTGAAATATATTATTATGATGATTTACCTAGAAACATTTCATTTTAGATTTTTATGGATTGTGCTCCTCTCGGCAATCTATAAAGTACTAACTATTATGCCAAAGTTACTCTATTGTAAGCAAAAATATTCAGTGGCACTGTCTCTAATATTATTTATAATATCCATACTGCATACGTTCAAGAAAGGTGCTGAAACTTGATTGCCCAGATATCACTTTTATTTTAAATTCTAAAATCTACTTCTTTATGCACATTAACAGTTAAATATATGAAAGTGTAACATCCATGTTAACAATTAGAATCATATACCCATACTGAATATATATGGTTTAAGTGAAAAAGAAAATACTATCAAAATAGTTCCCCTTCAAAGCTGATGACTTATACTATCTAAGTACTTATACATATTGAAAAATTATATGTTTATAATTTTTCTGTTTATAAATGGAAACTTAGAAAATTAAGTAATGACTCACAAAAGGGTTCACTTTTATTCTGGAAATATTTTGGAGACAGCCTTTGACAGGCTGGAGGGAGGTCTATAACCTATGCTGCTGCTCAGGAATATTTAGAATATTTCAGATACTAGAAACGGTATAGTCTTTGTGTATGGTATGCCTTTAGTACAATTTAGACTGCCATTTGTCCTCAAGTAGGTCTATTTAAAGTATAATTGACTGCCCTAGCAATTATTGTGAATAGCAGCTGTCTGCTGGTAAAAAAAAAAAAAAAAAGGCATGTATATAATGAGAGAGAAAGGATCAAATACATGCGGTGGAAAAGAAAAGCATAAAGAAAATATCTATATGAGGTATTTTAGTCCAGATTTTATATTTGAGAGGGACAAGGCCTATTAGTCTTTTCCAATTAGAGGCTATAAAAAAAAAATGAATGAAAGTACTCATCTCTTTATGAAAAGCAGCTGGGACTCCCTAAATCCAAAACTCGCAAAAGTTTATTTGTTCTAAAATTGTTACAGCTTACAGTGTTTCATTTATTTTCATTAGCTACGTTAGGTTTTGTGAAAACCTTTCTTGTATCATGTACCTTCTGCAACACACAAAAACACCTTGCTTTGTTTTTCTCCTAAATAGCTACATAATTAGGTAGATTATTTCATGTGTCTGTGCCTGTGTTTGCCGAAGAGAACAAGCCAGATAAATTAGCACTTAGCAGAACTCACAATAGCACATAATATGCCCTTGTGTTTCATATAAAGCTTTATTTGTCATTCACGGCTGGTTGGCAAAACTGACTTTGCTTTTGAAAATGACAGGTGGTACTCTGGTGAGCTCTGTATGGAGAAAGAAACAACCTTCACCAAGACGGTTTCTGTCAATAGCGTCCATGATTTAGTATTCAGTCTGGGCTTGGATTTCTTCTAAAGTTCTGTTGCATTTGCATCTCTTAGGTCTGGCATCACCAAAGCACTTTAATAATTGGGATTCTATACCATGGGGCTGGAATGGCAGGCTTCCGCTCTTCTCCACAGGCCTGATTAAAAGACAGGTGAAGTTCAGTGTATTTCAATAAGCTTCAACATTCCATGTCAGGAATCAATAGCCCTCCTTCTTTTTTTAGAGGTTATTAAATTGCAGCTGTAACATTAGCCTTCTTTATCTAATTGATTGTCTTTTCACAGGGCTAAGAAAATCAATAACAGTCAATGGGACTGCCCTGTTTTTACCTAATAGATGTTTTCTCCTAATTGGCTGCCTGGGTGGCTTCTCCAAGCTCAGTATGTTTTCAGAAGTCCACAGTACGTTGCAACCCTTGTAAACTATTTTACCCTGTGCAACAGTCATTGATTTTATAATGAAATATAGAAAAATCAATAGCAATCAGGAATATAGATCAGGATTCCTAGGTACCTTATGACAAAGGGCAAGCTCACTTTGCTACCACTTCAAGCTGTGATTCAATTAAATATGTCCTTAAAACATTACATTTTCCAAAGATTTTGATCAAAGTCACATGATTTGTTGTCCAAGACCTGGCTCAAAATTAAAAATCGAAAGATGCTAATTTAAAAATAATATGGCAGTTTTTAACGGACTATTTCTTTACAAAATGAGATAAATCAAAATCATTAAGAGTAAATAAGGGATCTGTGGGAGGGGGTGGGGGGAATGTGACCTATCAAAACCCACTGCATACAGTCTGCTGTCAACTACATGAATCTACTGAGAATTAATAATAAAATGTATAATTTTAAGTAAAAAATGTATTAGGTTGGTTTGCCAAATTCATTACATTTGTTTGCATCCTAGCAAGCAGTACTGCCCCAGTATGGAAGAAGCAAATAATTGTCCCATTAGTCTTGCATCACAGAATCTGTGTTCAAATTCTCTCTGTGCTGTTAGATTTTTCACCTCTGAATTTAACTTGAACACTTGATTATATAAAAAGTCAAAGTTATAAATCAGTCTGTGCTATAATCAGACTATGAAGTTCCTATGAACAATTATTTATAATAAAAAATTCACAAATTGAAAGATGTGAATATTTATTATGGCTTGAAAAATATTTACTATCTCCCTTGAAAGAAAAACGGTCTCTATTTCTAAAAGGCAAAGAGAATTGTTCTCTTTTTACACGTAAGTTTGCTCTTTCACATTTGCCTTCCTATTGCTGACTCTATTTCTTTTGCTTATTTTTATAGAGACCTGATTTGGGTATCTTATTTTCTTGATATTTTGAATTCTAGACTGCATATAGATCTTTAAAGCATATTCTTTATCCAACTCTGGATAAAATTTGCATGTTTGTATTTTTAAATCCTACTGTTTTTGATTGCTACTTAACATAATAATAAAGAATGAATAGTCAGAAATTTCCATCCGAGGCTGGCAATTTTGTCAACAATTCTCCTGTTCCTTTTGTTATGACAACAAACTGGACACCATTATTTCTCAAACTAGAATTGCAGGCTGCAAAGGAGTTTCCTAATACTTTCCAGATTAGCATGCACGTAGCTCCGTCTTCATCATTCTTCACTGAATTGACATGCCCTGCTAACGAGTCATGCCATTTAGTATGCCTAAACATGATGGGATGACAGTTCCACAGTCGGTGACAGTCAACCCATGGCTGTGGAGCTGTCTGCTGCTCTGAAATCACACATCTTACGGTATATTTCTATTTGACCTCAGCTCCACCAGTTATTCCTCCATTATCCGATGAATGAATAAATAAATAAATAAATAAATAAGGTAAACCAATGCATTACAAGTATAGGACTTTGACGCCTATGTACTGTTCTTAAAGAATCTAGAGTCAAGAAAATATTAGGTAAAAATCTTTTTATTTCACTAAGATGTATAGAATGAAGGGGTAGGGGTTGAGAGAGGGAGAGGATGTTGAGGACGCTGATCCTTTCCCAAGCCTAACAGCGACAAATGTCAAAGAAAAGCACCCAGGGTCCACCAGACATTGTCAATTTCGCCTGCAGGCCTCAGAGGAAACATAAAGCTGGTTTCTCTACATTCAAGAGTAAAGCAGCTGCTTTCCTGGAGTCCAAGCATAGACTAAGAAACAATTAAAATTACGAAATAAAGGAAATTCGTTTCCAGTTTCCTGTCCTGTCCTCTATGGTGGCCTCTTGATTCTCATGGTATTGTGCAGCTTAGCGGGCACTTGCTTTTCTCACTGTAAGTTCTTGGGACAGAGCGTGATAAATGGGTTCATGCAGAGTTTGAATGACTGATGAAAAATCATTTCTTCTCAGCACTATGATAATTAATGCAGCTCAAAACCTAATGCCAAAGTGTGACTTATTAATATTAAAATTTAGAACATAAATACAGGGCTTGGTATGTTTTTAGAATGTTTTATAACCTCCTGAATATAGTCATAATGTGTTCTTAACTTCAAAAATCCCTTCAGAACTCAACACTTCACATAAAATGATTCTGTATCTATGTCTATACACTTCATCTTAGCCAAAAGGCCAAGAAGCGATTCTATATCTATATCTAAATCCAAGAAGAATTTAACACTTCACATAAAATAATTCTATATCTATTATAAGGTATATATATATATTATATATATATAAGGTTTTTTTGTGTATATATATATATATATAAAATCTCTCTGAGAGAATATATACCTATACATACATATGGGGAGAGATATGTACATACATACATATGATCTATATCTATCATACGTATACATACATATGATTCATACATCTCTCAGAGAATATATATCTATACATATATATGAGAGATTTTATATATATACACACACACAACCTATAAATATATCTTATTATAGATATAGAATGATATATTTATATGATATATATGAGAGATATTTTATACATATACACACACAAAACTGTATATATATATCTTATTGACATAGAATCATTTTATGATTTATATATATATATTTTAGATATATGAGATATATATACACAACCTTATATATATCTTATAGATATAGAATCATTTTAAGATTTAAATATATTATATATGACATATATACACAAACATATATATACATATCTTTTTATGTATATATATCTTAATATATATCATAATATCTTTTTATGTATATATATCTTAAGATATATCATATATATCTTAATATATATCTATATATATCATAATATACCTTTTTATATCTTATTAAAATGTATATATTCTAGTTTCCTGTATATGTATTGTTGTTTTATTGACCTTGTTTATCATAGCCACCTACAAATATGCAGTTTTCTTTGCCTGGCACAGTCTGACTTGTTACCTGGGCCTTAGAAATGTGTTAAAGTTTTGATTAGTAGACAACAACATGAACTTCTGAAGCAAAGAAAAAGCAAAGTCTGCGTGATCAGAGTATCAGTCTCTGCCATCAGAGGATTTCTGCGGCATCTTCTCTACTTATTTTGTTGTTATTATCGTATTTAATGAATCAAACTCATTGCTCTTTTATCTTCAAATTGATCTTAGCATCTTTAAAACAAAAGTGCTAGTTCTAAGCCTAAATGTGAATGTTTCAAACATGCATGTGGGTGGGTTGTACGTGTCTGTGTATTGAGGTCCATATCCTTACATACTTATCATTAGATAGACACATGTATACGCTTGTATTCATACAATGTACGCTATGATTATTGAAAGAAGACAAATTCCAGTGACACGTTTATCCCCTCCATTTTCATGAAAGAATTCGTAGCAAATACAAAAATGTTATCAATTTATAGAGTTCACAGGCAGCTGATGCTTCTCCACCATCTGCTCCTGTTTTGTGAACATCACCACCGTCTGAATTATTATTATAAAACCAATGTGATTATAATTGTAAGGATAAAATGATGAGTGTGTGGCTGATTCCATTTGAAGGGCTATAGTTATCATAGTCCACATTTTCTCACATCACAATTAACTCAAGAGTTCTCTTTAGGTCCCCAAACATAAAATATTTGTATCACAGAACATACATAAATGAAGGGAAATGCGCACGCTTGTTCTCTTTTCTTTGAGTGTCCTTTTTCTGACTGGGAACAAAAATACCGTGTTGGAATCCAAGTAATAGTAACAATGATTTGATTGTTTTTTAAAGCTGTGTACGAAAAAGGATCATTGCATACCCTTTCATTTTTAAATTGGAGAAAGAAGTATGGTTTTAAGCAAAGAAATTTTACCTGTATGTTTAAATTAAAATCATATATTTAAATTCTTGTTTGTGAGTCCAGAAATACTATTTATCATTCAATCTCTTCATTTGTATTTCTGAAACAGAATGTTTATTCTACTTTTATGTGAAGCATGCGAACTAGTGATGGTCAGACAGAGAGTCACTATGTCTGTCTGATCATAGTCTGAGAAAAGAGCAGGCTGCAGAGTAACCCTCTGTAAACAAGGTCTTAAGAGATGTTCATAAAAGGACCAGGTGCAAGGCCAAGGAGACAAATAGGATACCTTAAAGGAAGGACCTATTCCCCCCTTCACAGAAGCAAAGTTAAAAGCGCATATTCTATTCAGATTGCTTTTTCCCTTCTCCTTTTGCATTGCCTTCATATACTTTGCTAGATGAAAGATGTAAGTATAATAATATGAAGAATATAATCATTAGAAAATCATGTTTATTATTCTGAACACTGTGAGGAAGAACCCTTCAAGAATGAATAAGAACAAGGGATTCATCTGTGATCTCTGCACACACAAAAAAAATTATCTCTGGATAATTTAGGAACTGAGACAAAATGATGACAGTGTCTTGGCTAAATTCTAACCTCTGCAGGCTGGATTGTCACAGGTTATTGAAAAGCCTGTTGGCAATAACACAGTCTGTCTTGAGTTGGAAATAGTTACTGAATACAGGTCTCTCTTTGACAACATAATGAGCCATAATTGTTACAACACTTGGACTTCACATGAAAATTAGAGTAACCTTATGCAGTATCAATCCCGAAGAGGGTTTTCATGATTTTTAAATATTTCTTAGATTTTTTTTCATCCAAAAGAATTATTAAATAAATCATCTGTCAAGCTGGTTTATCAAAGGAGAACACGTTGGTTCATAGATCTTATCATGAACATAGGTAGCACATTAAAATAATAAAATTTTTTTCCAAGACATTTGTTTATAATCTGCTTATCACAAAGGGACTATGATTTAAAAAGAAATTAATAGCTCTATTGGGACATCAGCTGTGACAAAAACTCTCTTTGACACTGTGTTGATGCTGTGTATATGCTGAAAATTGAATGAACATCTCCTGGAAAAATGACAATGAGAGATAGAACAGAGTAATTGAAGATTTAAAAAGCCTCCACATTAGATGAAGAAACACTTAAATTTTTAGAGATTTACTTCTATGTACACTAGAAAGTTCAAGTGATGAATAAAGATAGAATATCTCTTTAAATACGGAAACAAAAGTAAAATGTCTATAGACATGGGGGAAAAAAGCCAAGGCTGCTTCCAACTGGGAAAGTGATTGCTATCTAGCCTTAAATCTCTACAAGGTCTATTCTTCTTTGGACCTCTAGGGATTAGGACAAGCCGAGGAGAAGCCAAGAAGGAGAAAAGTGCAGGGCTTAAGAGTAGCTTGGTATGACACTAGGGTAAATGAAATTCCCTAAATGCTCTTATTTCTTAAGAGTAATCATTGTGCCTTTACAACCTCAACAACTGATATTATCCAATGTATTATTACAATGTTTAATATGTGTTGTGTTTTGCTTTTATTGGAAGCACATAAATTGGTGATTGATGGAGTTTACTAATGCCATGTTACTATATGTTATCATAATACATATTAACATATGTACATTTTTCAGCATGCCCAAACTCAGGGTATTTTTCTAGTTACTGGGTGAATAAGACAGAGTCTCTATCCCTATGAATCTAAGATTTCAGAAGGTTATTATTATCCCATAATAACATAAAATCACTGTCTAGTCACCACAAGCAAATCTCTTAGTCCTGGTTTTAGAAACATCAATGCAAGCTTTATTTTCCTAAAGCTCAATCTCAGCACACATGATTTTAAATAGATAATTATTAAGACTCTATTGTATGTTAATGTAATTGTCCATCTGGCCTGTGATAGTCATAACTCACTCAATTTGCCTTAACATCAGACCACTTTTCCTGTAGTTGTTGTGGGATCACTAGTCTTCTGGTAATCATAGCTGCAAACTCAAATTATTTTAAATTGCTCTTCACTACCAATATCCAGAAGTTGATGAGTGAGTCATTGAGAAGTACTATTTATTTCTATAAATTGACTTTATTCTACCAGTTGATTTTAATAGTAAACTTCTTTTTCAAACTTCATTAATAACTTACCTCAAGAAAAACGCTGAAGTAGTGTGTTCAGAAATTCCAAATGACTTTCCAGGCAAGCTTCCTTGACACTGAGCGAAGGCCACCAAGCAGGTGGAAATGTTCTTTATTCTAAGATGAGCTAAAGTTCCTGTAGAACATTTTTAAGCATATTAGTATTTTTATATTAAATCTATCAATTTATATCTATCCAGTTATTTTTCTCTGACTGATAACACAAATTCAATGGAGAATTTTGGAAAAAAATCTCTCCCCTACCCCAAAAGCTGGCAAAACCCAAATTATCTCAGTGTTAAATTTTTAGTGAACTAATTCTTAGTTTAATTTCACAATTACAAAAACAGGGATCATAACATGCATACTTAAAATGTTTAAATGTACCAATTTAAATAAGTTAGTCAATGAGTATTGGCAATTTTCTACCTTCCTATAACGATTATTCCACTGAAAAATATAAAACATTTCCATAAATCTCAGAAACGTCATACTTATCACTGTTCAGTTAACCCCACTTTCAGCATTTACTAAAAACTAAAACTTAATTCTGTCACCATAATGTAAATTTGTCTCTTCTAAGGTTTTATATAAATGAAGTCATACAATATATACTCTTCTATTCTGGCTTTTTTTTTACTTGGAATAATACTTTGAGTCTTACCCGTTTTGTTGTATGTATATATAGTTTTTTATTGCTAATATTCTATTAGATGAATAGAACACAGGTGTTTCTTGATTCAACCATTGGGGGACATTCAAGTTGTACCAAGACTTGGTACTTTTGATCTTTTTAATTTTAGCTATTCTTGTATATGTATATTGTTAACTAAAGCCTATAACCTTAAAGGAAACTTGTGGCCTTTCTGGTCTGTAAGTGCAGACTTTTGACTGAATCCAAATTTTCATATCACATTATTTCATTTAAAGGGGTGCAGCAGAGGCGTCTGTGGCTCAGTGGGTTAAGGCGCCGGCCCCATATACTGAGGGTGATGGGTTCAATCCCTGCCCTGGCCAAATTGCTACAAAAAGCTAGCCGGGCATTGTGGCGGGTGCCTGTAGTCCCAGCTACTCTGGAGGCTGAGGCAAGAGAATCGCCTAAGCCCAGGGTTTGGAGGTTGCTGTGAGCTGTGTGACGCCACGGCATTCTAACAAGGGCGATAAAGTGAGACTCTGCCTCTACAAAAAAAAAAAAAAAAATAGCAGTCTTGAAAGCAGAGGGCCCACGTTCCCCATCCCTGAATGTTAAGTACTTAGCATCTATTCTAGAAGGAAGCTATTTTTGCCAGATTACAAACATTTTTTTCAACTTGGGGCATGTCATTTTATTCTCTTAATGTTATCTATTGAAAAGCAAATGCTTCATTTTGATGATGTGCAAATTACCATTTCTTTATGCTTGCTCTGTCTTTTTGTTTCCTAAGACGTGTCCACTTTCCTCATGGTTGTAAGGATCTTTCCCCGTGTTTTCTTTCAGAAGCCTTGTAATTTCTGTTTTTGAAATTTAAATATATGATTCATGTCAAATGAATTAAAATTTTCCTGTCGTGGGAGTGAGGGGTTAAGGTTCATTTTCTTCCATTTTCTCATGCTTTTTTTTTACTTGGAATAATACTCTCATTGTTCCAGTATAATTTGTAAAGAAAGCAGTCCTTTCTTCATTAACTTAGGTTTGCCCCTTTATCAAAAATTAATTGGCATTATATTGTGGGTTTATTCCTGAATACTCTCTTCCATTGGTCTGTCTGTGTTTTATGTTTTCCTTTAATATTTGGTTATTTGAGATAATATAAATTTCCATATTCATTTGAAAAGCAGGGCAATTTAGGAAACAATAAACAAAGCAACATAAGAATTTGATGAAGATTACTTTTATTCTGTTTATTTCCAGATATGTACTTTATAACAATACAGAGTTTTTCTAACCCATGAACATAATATATACCTCAAATTATTTAGATCTTTCTCTTGGCAATATTTATTTACTTTCCAGTGTAGATGCTTGTGCATATATATTTATTTTAATTCCTACTTACTTTTATGATATCAAAGCTATTGTAAATTTTAAAATTAATTTTCTACTTGTTCTTTCTACTGGATATACAACTGTGATTGTTTTTAATACATATACTAAGCTTATATCCTTAGAGACAGCCAAATACTCTTAGTATTTTAGCACTTGTTAGCATATTCCTTAATATTTTCTACATATATATTCATGTTTAGCTACAAATAGGGACAGATAAATGCTTTCCTTTCAAACTTTATAATATTTATTTTATTATTATTTTAATTGACACATAATAATTGTACATATTATTGAATATAGTGGAGCCTAGTGTAATATTTAGTTACATGTAAGATGTGTAATGATTAAATCAGGGTAATTAGCATATCCATCATCTCAAACAAAATCCATTGTTCTAGATAGTTGAAAATACACAATAAATTGTTGCTAATTATAGTCATCCTATAGTGCTATAAAATACTAGAACTTAATTGCTCCTATTTAGCTCTACTTTTGTATCTGTTAATCAACTTTGGTTATCTCTCTCTCACCTCCACTATTTCCCACCACTAGTAACCACTTTTCTGCTCCATTATGAGATCAACTTTGTAACTTCCACGTGAGTGAGAACATGTGTTATTTCTCTTTCTGTGCCTTTCCTGTTCTGCTTAACATAATATTCTCCAATTTCACCCATGTTTTAAAAGATGACAGAATTTTATTCATCTTTGTGGCTAAACATTCTTCCATTTTGTATGTGCCACATTCTCTCTTCCATTCATTCATTAATGGACTCTTAGTTCTAGTCCACATTTTGGCTATTGAGAATGATGCTGGAATAAACACAAGAATGCAGATATCTCTTCAATATCCTGTTTCCTTTCCTTTGGCTATAGGCTCAGTAATGGGATTGCTGGATCATGTAGTTGTTCTACATTTAATTATTTATTTTTCCTCATTGCAATAGTTGAAACCTCCAATGTAATATGTATTGGAAATTTCAGAACAAACATCCTTGCCTCATTGCCAATCTTACAGACAAACTTTGGGATTTCAATGTTAGTGGCGTGGTTATCATAGATTCCTTTTATCACTGTGAGAAAATTTCTTTCTTTGCCTAATTTGCTGAAAGTTATTTATCATGAAATGAAGACTTGAATTCATCATGTAATTTTTATGCATTCATTGAAATGGTCACATAATTTTTCTTCTTTATTCTTTCTTTGTCCTTTGTTATTCTGCATGTGATTGGTTTTAATTTTTTTATGTGATTGATTTTAAATGCTGAACAAACTTTTTAGCCTCTCTTAATGATTTTGATTCATTAGACATTTTTATCTATCACTAGATTAGATTTTCTAATATTTCATTGAAGACTTCATTTCCAGGTTCATTAGAGATATTCCTCTTTTTTTCTTGTATTATTTTTGCTATATTTTGGTATTACGGATATGGTAGAACTATAAAATGAATTTTAGTTTTGATTTTAATATTACTTCCTTAATGGACAAAATTTTCTGGTAAAGTTTTCTTGTCCTAGAATTTAATTATGGTAATATTTTATGTCATTAATTTTATTCCTTTAATAAATAAAGATTTAAATAAGTGTCTTGCTTTTTCTTCAGTCAGCTTTAGAACATTGTCTTTTTCAGTGACTTTGACTTTTTCATTTTTTTTAATAATTTTATTGAATCATAATTATGTACATTGGTGCAATCACAGGGCACGATTCATATACATTCAGAAATATTTTGATCATACTGTTACAGATATCCTTCATGGCATTTCCTTGATCACTATATAAAG
>CAUYON010100138.1:0-12839 GCA_963573935.1 Arctocebus calabarensis | reverse complement strand
GGCTCGGCACCTGTGGCTCAGTGGGCTAAGGCGCCAGCCATGTAAACCTGAGCTGGCGGGTTCGAATCCAGCCTGGGCCCGCCAACCAACAATGACGGCTGCAACCCAAACAAACAAACAAAAATAGCCGAGCGTTGTGGCGGGCGCCTGTAGTCCCAGCTACTTGGGAGGCAGAGGCAGGAGACTCGCTTTCGCCCACGAATTGGAGGTTGCTTTTAGCTGTAATGCCACGACACTCTACCCAGGGCGACAGCTTGAGGCTCTGTATAAAAAAAAAAAAAAAAAAAAGAATTAAGCCCCCCAACACATAATACGGAAGTTTCATCATGTAAACACAATTATCTCCCATCCTTGGTATCTTGCGGGTTCTGCATGCATTTCTTATGTTTTATCCAACAAATGTTTCTTGTATAACTATTATAGACCAGGCACCATAAACGTTATGGAGATCAGCTTGTATTCTCAGCCTTCAAGAATGCAAAGTCTGAGAGTATAAATAAGACAAGCCTATATAGATAACTATAATATAAAATAGAGATGGTTCAGCAGATGATGATGATAGTGGTAACAGTAATGCAGGTCAAATACTGTAGGCACTGAGAGCTTAGCATCGTGTCCATTTCTGCTCATCCTGGCTCCAAAGTGCCACCTCACGAACTGTATAAAGATCCCATTTCTACCAACAGAAGTGAGCAGCGCTGGAAGACTTCTGGTTGGAAGCGGCAGGAAAGGAGTACGAAGACCTAGAGTGGTTAAATTACTTTCCTAAACCCATTCATCACAGCCAGGTGGGGTGGCTCACACCTGTAATCACAGCACTCTGGGAAGCCTAGGCGGTTTGATCACTTGAGCTCAGGAGTTCCAGACCAGCCTGAGCAAGAGCAAGATACCCTCTCTACTAAAACAGAAAATATTAGGCAGGCATTGGGGGGGTGCGTATAGTCACAGCTACTTGGGAAGCTGAGGCAGAAGGATCCCCCTATGTCCAAAAATTTGAGGTTGGTGTGAGCTATGATGCCACAACACTCTACCCAGATCAACAGAGTGAGACTCTGTGTCAAAAAAATAAAAAGAAAGAAAGAAAATAAAAATTTTAAGCTGATTTATTTGATTTTTTATTAAATCATAGCTGTGAACATTAATGCAACCATGGGGTACAATGGTTTTATATACCAATTGAAATATTTTCATCAAACTAGTTAACATAGTCTTCACCGCATTTTAAGCTGATTTAATAAATCAAGCAGTCACATCATTTGAAAATATAATTTAGTGTCCTCACTGTAATATTTATAACTCATTTTTTATTTTATCTCATTGGTAAGATTTTCCTAACGAGCCTTAGTAATAGCAACAATAACAGAAATCCTTATTTTTCCTGTCTCTAATGATGATGTTTCTATCTATAGGAAAGCCTCTCATGTTGATTGTTGAAGATATTGTTAGCTCTCTTCCCAATATTGTATTTATTTTACACTTCTCTTTGAACATGTTCTTTCTTATGCTATAACCAGTAGAAACAGGACAGTGGGTCATCATTTCCTTCTCCATACTAACAATATTTTTCTTAGTGACTATCACCTCTTTCAGTAAAAAATTGTACCTACTCTATGTTTCCCAAAGGTCATTGTAATGAAAACAGTCATTTGTTTTGTTTTGTATTTCTTTTCTTTTGTTACCTTTGCAGAGGAAAGGCTGATGACGTGTTGATCTTTTTCGTTAGTTACTACCTCGGTGATACTGAACATGTGCCCCACAAGTTTCCCCACGGGTTTGGTGCTGATATTGGGATGCCACAATCGGAGGACTTTATCATCTCCTGCAAAGGAGGAACGAGAACGATTATTTATTTTCTCAGGTGGTCAAACTTTCAAATATATCTCTTACTCGGCCACATTGTTATCTTTCTTCTAATATCAAATCACAGTCTATTTCTTTCAGGATACATTCTGCAATTGACTTGCTTTAGACCTGCTGCTGCTTACCAAGGCTGTTTTATAAGAATTGTATTTACACATACACATGAATATGATCATGATTTAAAATGTTTGCTATTTTAGTAGGACTAAAATGATACTTTATTTTTAGTTAAATTTTATGATAAGTAATGCTGTTGAGTATTTCTCCCATAAACCTGCTAATTGTATCTCCTCCTTCCATAATTTTTGTTTGTTTGTTTTTGAGACAGAGTCTCACTATGTTGCCCTGGGCAGAGTGCCGTGGCATTACAGCTCACAGCAACCTCAAATTCTTGGGCTTAAGCAATTCTCTTCCCTCAGCCTCCCAAGTAGCTGAGACTAGAGGCTCCTGCCTTAACGCCTGGCCATTTTTGGTGTAATTGTCATTGTTGTTTGGCAGGCCTGGGCTGGGCTCAAACCCACCAGCTCAGTGTATATGGCTGGCACCCTAGCTTAGCTACAGGCACCAAGCCTTCCATAATTTTTTTTTACTATACCCTTTAACTATGATTTATTGGAATTCTGATTACATTAAAAATAAAAAATTGAATCAGGGATTTATTTTTATATGGTGTGTGTACATACAGGCACACCCCCCCCCAATCCGGTTTGACAATAAAAAGTGGCTAGATGTTCACCAAACCCCTATCTTTTCTTCCTGAGCATGCAGCTAGATTATGTTTCCAGATCCCTCCCTTGTAGTTAGGTGTGGTCAGGTTACTGACCGTTAGCCAGCAGGCTGTGAGAAGTGATTTTAGATTTTACATGACTAGATAGAAATAAATTTTCATTATGTCTGAGCCATTTACATTTTGGGGTTTATTTGTTGCAGCAGCCAACATTACCTAAACTAGTGCACAATTGTAATATCACTGTGTTTTTAGAAAGGGTAACATAAACTGTATAATAGTTTACAGTTTAGAATATATGTTTAAAATATTGGATTTTTCTGTGTCACAGATAACTCATTAAATGAAATCCTGGAAGTTGAGACATAAGAATATCAAGGAATTTAAAGTTGGAACCCTACAAATGTATGATCCAATGTAGTTATAGGAGAAAGAAAGGAACTCCCAAAGAGTAAATAATTTTAATGAAATACTTTAATTTAATCATTTAACTATTGTTCAGATTGCATATCAGAAAATATAGTTAGGAATACTACAATGCATTCTTTTTTTTTTTTAATTAAATTGTAGCTGTGAACATTAGTGCAATCAAGGGCTACAATGAATTCTTAAGCACCTTTTTTATAACTAAGAAACTTTAGGCTACTAGGAAAAAAAATTGTATGAAAGCATTATAAAGTATAATTTGCATACAACCTAAGTTATTAAGTCACAATTTACATTTACATTAAAATTCAGAATGGTCATTTTACTTAATCCGGTAGCATGCATTTGGCTACTGATAAGATGTATTTGCTGATAGACAAGGCCTGTCTGAAAGTATCTAGCCCTGTAATATGAAAAATAGTATTAACAATGGCTGGATACTTTCCAGACAGCCCTCATATATTAAATGTTTAGGTTAATAAGCTTATCCATGCTGAAAGAGCCAGATCATAGAGGAATAATTAGGTGACTTGTTAGATATTCACAAGCCAGGCAGACACAGATATTTCCATAATTCTATGATTTTGTTTTTGGGCCCATGACAAGGAGCATAGTATTTTCTTTATCTGTTTTTTGTTCTCTTTCTTTTGGGTATCCCAAACCATCCTTTGAGTCTCAGCATGGCTATCTCTCCAAGAATATTCCAGAAAACCTTTACATTCTTCAAAACTGAGTGCCCCATTTGCCTCCTTCACCCCCATTACCTTTTATACTTAATTATTTATTTGTCTGAGCCGCCTGTTAAACTCTAAGTGCCTTGAGGATAGGACTTTTTCTTGTTTACTGTCATCTGTGTAGTGTGTAAAGTATAGTCGGAGTTCAACAAATACTTATTGAATAACTTCAATAACTTCAGTGTTCAGATTATGACTCATAGCTTAAAGGTTTGACCATCATGTGCCAAAAGAGGGAAAAAACGTGCTTCTAAACAAAAAATGAATCTTATTTGAATGTTCATCTGTCTCTTCGGGGAAAGTCAAGAGTTCACTTCAGAGGCTCTCTGTTCTTGGAGTATCGTTAGTGGCAGGCCGAAAAAGCTCAGGTCACAATCAGTTCTTAGTTTCCATTTCTCAAGCAACCACTATGGAGTGAGTTAGTTTTCCTCAAAATGTATACGTTGAAGCCCTAACCCTCAACGTGATGTTATTTGGAAATGAGGCTTTTGGGAAATAAATGGGGTTAGATGAGGTCATGAGGGTGTGCCCTCATGATGGGATTTGTGCCCTTCAAGAACAGACACCAGAGCTTCCTCTCTCTCCTCTCTCTCCTTTTCTTTTTCTCTCTCTCTCTCTCCTCATCCTGTGAGGATACAGGATAGAGGCAGCTGTGTCCAAGTCAGAAAGAGCTCTCACCAGAAACTGAACATGCTGCCAGCTGATCTTGAACTTCTAGCTTCCAGAAAGGTAAGGATATAAATTTCTGTTGTTTCAGTCACACAATCTATGGCATTTTGTTACGGCAGCTTTAGCTGACTAAGACATCAGCCAGGATATTTTAAGGACTATGGTCAATGAGCAAGACGGATGCTTTCTTAAAATTTAAACATCAATACTACCCTTATTAATAAGTGCAAACATTTCTTTAGAAATGACTAAACCCTTTGTATTTTGCTGTGTGTTAAGGACACAGAGAAATTCTATATATCTTTCCTGCCCAAAGTCTCCTTTTGCAGAAGACTAAAACTTACACCTCTTTAGTTCCAACATTGCTTTCCCTGGTGCCCTTTCTAATCACTTTCCTCAGCCCCAAATGGACTGGAGTCCTTGTGTGTTTTGAGGGCACTATATTCAGATTTCTTTTATAGCACTAATCCTATTCATTTATAGTTGTCTGTTTACATATCTGTCTGTATCTATATGCGTCCCTTGTTTGGTGAACCTTATATTTCTTATTGACAGCAGTGTTTGACAGGTAGTAAGTACTTAATACATGTTTGCTAAGTAAATGGGTTGACTAGGAGAGCCACTCACAAAGTTAAACACACATATTTTAAACAAATCTACTTTAATTTGAAACCCGGCTCTGTTACTTAACTAATTATAGCTTTATGACATTGAGTAAAGTTGCTTTACCTCTCTGCGTATGAGTTTTCTTACTTATAAAATAGGAGTAAATGGTATTTAAGTCATACTTTTATTGTGAAGATTAAATGGAATCATACTTGTGTAGGTGAACAGTTCCTGGAACATGAACTGATAATAAACACTACTACCACTATAAGCCCCTGCCATTTATAATGCATTTAGAGAATGTCTGGGAGAGGAAATGGTACGTAGATATATGAAACCGGGCCCATGCTTTTGAAAGTTTATAATCTAGTAGTGGCAATAAGGCAAGTAGAAACAGAGAGAAACAAATATTTATAGAGGGTATTTCAAATCTGAAGATAGGACTTTATGCTATATCATGGTTCACAGGGGGTTAATTCCCTATTCCTTTGTTATTTTCTATTTATCTATCTTGCTTTCTTTCTCTCTCTCTTTTTTTTTTTTTTTGCTAAGCCAGGATCTAGATGAAGCCACACATCAAAGGTAGGATTTTCTTTCCTTTAGCAAGCTGTTATCTCAGTTGTTGAGTCACTTGATCTAAGTGCATCTCTCTTGATGAGATGAGCTGGCTGAGTTCACAGAGAAAAACAAGACAGAGGGAGAGAGGGAGCCAGCGCTAGAGCTCTAGTGAACCAGATTGCTGTGGTCTAGGAAGAAAAGCAAGCCTGGGTGGGAATGAAGAGAAGTGATTCAGTTTCTACTCTGCCTGCTCATGGGCTGTGTGACTCGTGGCACATTATTTTCTGTAGCCTTGATTTCCTTGGGTAAAATTTTGACCTCCAAGCTTCCTTCTAGTTCTAAAGTTTTATAATTCTGTGTTCTGGAGGGAGAGATTACTACCTTGATAGTAGAGGACATTCTGGAACTCTTACAGGTAATGAGAAACTCCCCGGGACTTTCAGTAACATAATTTGAATGGAATAATCCCAATAATGCAGTATCTTGCTTGCATTTGTGTTTCATTGGCAATGACCAAGAAGTTATCGTATTACTCAGATGTGCTCAGAGCCTAAGCCTTGTGCCCACAGATGATCCCATGTAATGTTGGCGTTGGGGGTGGGAGGGGTTCCCTGAAATGGGCATTATCATTTCCAGAGGGTGAGACCAGGCTATCCCCAGAAGAAAATCGGTTAACTTTTATATCACATGAAGAAAGATGCAATAGAGGACTGCCACCCGGGAATTGTTCAGGCCTCTTAAACTAAGGGCTTTGTTCATCAGGCATTGTACGTAAAAACAATCTAGAGGTTCCCTGCTGCTTGCAACCAGAAGTCTTCTAGCACTGCTCACTTCTGTTGGTAGAAATGGGATCTTTATACAGTTCATGAGGTGGCGTTTTGGAGCCAGGATGAGCAGAAATGGACACAATACTAAGCTCTCAGTGCCTACAGTATTCCACCTGCATTACTGTTACCACTATCATCATCATCTGCTGAACCATCTCTACTTTTTTTTTTTTTTATATTTTTTTTAATAACAGACTTTGCATTATTTTTTTTTTTTTTTTTTTTTTTGAGACAGAGCCTGAAACTGTCGCCCTGGATAGAGTGCTGTCATCACAGCTCACAGCAACCTCCAACTTCTGGGCTCAAGTGAGTCTCCTGCCTCCGCCTCCCAAGCAGCTGGGACTACAGGCGTCCGCCACAACGCCCGGCCATTTTTTGGTTGCAGCCGTCATTGTTGTTTGACGGCCCGGGCTGGATTCGAACCCGCCAGCTCAGGTGTATGTGGCTGGCGCCTTAGCCTGTTGAGTCACAGGCGCCAAGCCACAAGCTGATCTTTACAAGGTTTATGGTGCCTGGTCCACAATAGTTATGCAAATAATATTTGTTGGATAAGGGTGAAGCCTATGGCTCAAAGGAGTAGGGCACCGGCCCAATATGCCAGAGGTGGCAGGTTCAAACCCAGCCATGGCCAAAAACTGCAAAAAAAAAAAAAAGTATTTGTTGGATAAAACATAAGAAATGCATGCAGAACCCCTAAGATACCTAGGATGGGAGATAATTGTGTTTATGTGACGAAACTTCTATACTATGTATTAGGGGCTTAATTCTTAAAATAGCATTGGAGACACTATTGCGTAGAAAAGTTCTATTTTTGTTTTTTGAAAAATTCTTGATGTTCACCAAAATAATGCACAGGAAATATGAAGGGTTTTTTCTTTCTTTCTTTCTTTTTTTTTTTTTTTATAAATACTTTGTCCTGATTTGGCTTTTTTTTTTCTTCCTGTGAGAGCATGTGTTTTTTCAAGCTCATCAAATGTCCCTGCAACATCTAGCACGTTCAACTATGCCTAGCAGAGCTGCTTTCATTGTATATTTTGAGCCGTTAGCTGGTACACACTGTACATTTCACGACATGCTTGACTGAGTCCTTAATCGACAAGAGTATTCTCCTGAGGAAAATGTGTTGTTAGTTATTGAGAATTTGCATTTTCTCCTAATAGAGGCTCCATAACTGTGGCAGTTCAATACATTATTCATGGTGGAAAGTATTAATTGCTTGTTGGTCTGTACTGCTAAATGCTTTCTTACCTCCATAAGAGAGCTAGAAGACCCATAATTAGTGTGCTTCCAAGCTGTAGAAGAGAGTCTTATAACATAATGAATGCTGGGGTTCATGAAGGTCAAATGCCTTCATCTAGGAACACTGGTGTGAGTTAGTCGTAGAACTTTTACCAAACACGTTCCTAAAATATTAAGATTACAATGTATATGAAAACTGGCCAGTTCTTAACCTTTTCTGTTCTTTTGTGTGAAAACAAAGGGCTGGCCAATGGAGTGGATTAAGAGTAATGCAGTAATCGGATTTTAGAAATCAGAACTCACATCCACCATGGGCTTAAGCACTGCTTTTTCACAGGGTTTTTTCATGAGTGGGGTTTGCATTGAAGGAGAAAAGGCAAATATTTTCACCTAACTGAACACATGCCATGGTGAGGGCAGTGTCTATTACCAAGTTTGATTCTCAGGTACTCTCTCATCACCACCAAGCTCTTCGGCATCTCCTGGAGCCTCCTTGGACCGTGGGCCAGCCCAGGAAACATGCCCATTTCCATCAGAAATGGTACGTCATCAACTCGGGAAGGGTCAATGATATTAAGTAATTGTGAGACAAGTATCCAGCTTCTTTTTCTAAAAATACCCAATCTAACATTTATTCCTTTGTGCATTCTAGATTTTGGAGCTCTTTAAGTGATAACCATAATTACTAGCTGAGAGACTCAATTCGTTGTTAGAATCGTCACCATCAGGTATCCAGAAACTTACTCCCTGTCTCAGCCCTGACTCCTACACACTTCTTTGCAGACTTCTTATCCAAATGCCTTCTGTCTTTTCTCGATGTCCTCGGTTAAATTTTAGAAGTTTGTGGTCAATTAATGCCTGTTTCTCTTGAGTGCACAAGGCTGTAACTAAAAATTGAATAGCGTGTCGTTGGCCAACTACGTTCCAAATTTTCCAAAGGACATTTTTAGTTCATCTCCTAAGAACACTCAGTTCTTTAAAGAATGAAATCACAGTATCTTAGTTTCACAGGGATCTTGCCAGATAAGGAAAATGAGCAACAGGGAGAGATTAAGTGATTGATTAGATCATGCAGTTAATTAGTGGCTGGGCTATGACTACGCCCGGCTCTTCTAAGTTCTAGGGCATTGTACTGTGCTTGACAAAATTAACTTTCCATCCTCGGGGGAGATTACCTAGCCATGAAGCAGAAGCTTGCCTGTCTTTATACTTAGCAATATAGAAACTTAAGCGGTAAGGCAGGCTCCTCTAGGTAGGAAGCCAAACATCGCCTCCTGTGTGTATTTATGGGTAGGGAATTTGAAGAAATCTTACACCGAAGGAGCCAATAGCACTTACTCATTATACATCTTGGCGCCTTTAGTGGGTATTTTTGCTCTAAGCCCTCTTGCCAATGGTAAATGTATTGACTTTTTCTATGAGCAAGTTTTCTTCTCTTTGAAAATCACTTTTTGTTCTTTCCCCTTTAAAAGTTCACTTTTCCAATATAAGCCGCCTTTTGATGTTTGTTTGTTTTTGTTTCTGTTTTACCCATTTATATTCTGCAAGTCAACGTGTCTCCTGTCTCTTGTTAGGGAATCCTGGTCTCCTTGAGAAGCTTCTGGGAGCTCATCTTCTTCCCCAGACAGGCAGCTTGGGGAGCCCTAACAGCCCTCATCTCCAATCAGGTCTTCTTCCATCACAAGGAATATCCTCTGATAAACACTTAATATTTAATTTCCAAATGGAGCTTTCATTTGCCATCCTTCCCCATGAAGGCACCCTCTTCTTGGTTTCTATATAATTATCAACACAATTTCTGTTCTTCCATTTTCTTAAAAACTTGGAGCTGGTTAATCTCTCCTACTAATCCCCTTTAATATTCTGTCTCCAGGTCTTATGAATAATTCATTTTCCATGTCTTTGACACTGGCTTGATCTTTTCTTTTTCCATAATTATCATAGGTGACTGGGATAATTCACACCCTCTCCATCTTGTTCACGTCCTCTGTAACAATAATTTAACTGGGATCTCAGCTTCCATTTTATTCCAACGAAACCTCCCCATCTTGGAAGAAAGATGCTGTACCAAGGACACAGTCTCTCAACTAATCTCACACACCACCGTATGCAGTAGGTGCCATTTTCTCATTGTTAGCATTATCATTAGCAGACACATATGAAGCATTTACTATGAGCAAGGCATTGTGCTAAATACTTTATTTGAATAAGTTTGATTCTTTTTTTTATAATTTCATTAAATCATAATTGTGCACATTAGTGCAATCATGGGGCACGATGTGCTGACTTCATATACAATCTGAAATATTTTCATTGAACTGTTAAACACAGCCTTCATGGAATAAGTTTGATTCTTATATAACCTTGTAGGTTGGTACAATTATCAACTTCTCTTAGAGATGAGACTGAAGCTTAGAGGGGTTAACAGCCTGTCCACTACACAGCTTGCAAGTGAGAGAGCCAGGATTAGACCCAAATGGTGTGACTGCAGACCCCAGGCTCAAAGCCTTCACTCTGTATTTAATCCCCAGGATTATAAATGAGGAGTCTGAGTCTCAGTGGAAATTTCAGTTCTTACTTTGTCATCTTTTCCCTTAGTCTCAGAAAATACCCTTACTTATCCCTTAAATGTGAGTATTTTTCAAGATCTTGGCCATGGCCGTGGGTCTCTGCTAACTCTAAACCTTTGGCAATTGAGCTTTTTAGTCATGGTCTCCCTTTGAGGATTTGGTAAAATTTTGGACTTTCTCTTTAGAAAAAGGCACATTGGTTGGCAGCACCTGTGGCTTGAGGAATAGGGCGCCAGCCCAATAAACTGGGGGTGGTGGGTTCCAGCCCACCCCAGCCAAAACTGCAGAAAAAAAAAAGTCACACAGACATATAGTGTCCTTCTGCTTCAGGGGGCTCAAGGACTCCTTCAAAGCCTCGGATCTCATGCTCACATACAGAAAAATTAGTGCAGATGGATAAAATGTAAAACAAAATAAATATGAAATATGGTAAAATAGAATTGTTTTTTTGAGACAAGACCTCACTCTTGTTTCTCTGGCTGGAGGGAAGTTGCATCATCATAGCTCACAGCAACTTCAAACTCAAGTGATCCTCCTACCTCAGCCCAGCAAGTAACTGGGACTATAGGTGTGCGCCAGTGCTCCCGGCTAACTTTTTTATTTTGATAGAGACAGTGGTCTCACTCTTGCTCAGGGTGGTCTCAAACTCCTGGCCTGAAGTGAACCTCCCACTTTCTCCTCCCAAAGTGCTAGAATTACAAGCATGAGCCACCTCGCCCAGCTCAAAATATAGGACAATTTGGTTCACATATTCTTGGGCCAAGGAAGGCTTTTCTGAGTGTGCCATCAAATCCAGGAACCAGAAAGAAAAAGACAGACTTATTTGACTTTATACAAATTTTTACATTCCTAAATAGGTTTTTTCCAGCAGCAAAATTCAGGGAGAGCACTGTTTGCAAAACAGAAAAATCTCTTGTGTATCATAAACTGTCCTCTTACCTCCGGTGACAATCACATTTGCTTTAACACAGTAGCAAAAAGTGTTTGCTCCTCTTGGCATGGAAAACTCTCTGACAGGCCTAGGAAACACAAACAAAAGGCAAAATGTATATATTTTTCTTTATAAAGTGAATTCTAGCTTATGAATACATAATGTTCAATGGGCTCATTTCTAAGTTGGTTATAAATCCATTTCCCCACAGACAATATCGTAAGTCAGGCTCAGCACTTGTAGCTCAGTAGCTAGCATGCCAGCCACATACACTGGCACTGGCAGGTTCGAATCCAGCCTGGGCCTGCCAAACAACAGTAACAACTACAACCAAAAATAAGCTGGGCGTTGTGGTGGGGGCCTGTAGTCCCAGCTACTTGGGAGGCTGAGGCAAGACAATTGCTTAAGCCCAAGAGTAGGAGTTTGCTTGAGCTGTGATGCCACGGCAATCTACCGAGGGGGGCAACATAGTGAGACTCTGTCTCAAAAAAAAAAAAAAATCGTAAGTCATAGTTAAGTCCTCAATAACCCACAGAATCTTCCTACTCCATGATGTGGTGACACATGCAGAGAACTTTGTGTTGTTCGTGCTTACAAAGAAGTCCAGTTCTCCACCCTGGGTCTTTGGTGTTTGGTGGTGGTAAGGAAGGGCAGAGCTGTTGCAAGTCTTAATCCAGAAAGTATGTTGGGTTGCCAAGCAGGGCTGTTTGGTAGTGCATAACACAGGAACCCATTTGGACACTTCTTTCTCTCTCTCTACCCATACCCAACCTGCTGTCAAGTTCTATTGTTTTTACCTCTAAAATATACCTGAAAGCTGACCAATTCTTTTGACCCCACTGCAATATCTTGGTTCACCTCTCCACCCTTTCTCACCAGAACTATTAGAATAACCATGACTCTCTCAGCTTCCGCTCCTGCCCATTCTTCACTCCCTCTTCCCACCTGACGTTCTGTTGTCACCCTGCAGTCAGAGTGATCTTTGTAGAATATGAATTAGATCATACCACTTCTCTCCAGTGGCTTCCTGATATGCTACGGAGAAAAATCAAGTTCTTTTCCCTGGCCCCCCGTGCCTTGAGTAATCCCTGTCACCCCTCCAGGCTCACCCCATGGCCCTCCTCTTGCCCATGTCCTGTGACCGAGACACTCTACTCTCATCTGCCTCCTTTCTGGACACACTCAGCTCTTTCTGCACTCCAGAGCTTTTGCACAAACCAAAGATGTTCTTTCCCCAGCCTGCAGCCCCACTAACCATTGTCTTCTTTAGGTGTCAGCAGAAACATGACTTTCTTACAATGGCCTCTCTTAGACACCACCTTCCTACTCCCACCACGTTCTGTCTTTCGAGTTATTTTCTTCCCTAGCACCATGTTAATTTTGCTTCAAGCACATAGTGTCAACCATATAATTTTAATGTAGATGTTAACATCTGTGAATAGTATTGTGCTATGCTTAAAAAGGCTCAGAGATGCAGTGGTGTGTAGCCCCAACTACTGGAGAGGCTGGAGCCCAGGAGTATAAGTTGAGGCCAGACAATAAAGTGAGACCTCATCTCTTAAAAAAAGAAAAAAAAGGCTTGGTGCCTGTGGCTCAGCGGGCTAAGGTGCCAGCCACGTACACCTGAGCTGGTGGATTGGAATGCAGCCCGAGCCCGCGAAACAACGACGGCTGCAACCAAAAAATGGCCGG
>CAUYON010100131.1:0-24684 GCA_963573935.1 Arctocebus calabarensis | reverse complement strand
GAGACAGAGTCTCACTTTATCGCCCTGGGTAGAGTGCCGTGGCGTCACACTGCTCACAGCAACCTCCAGCTCTTTGGCTTAAGCGATTCTCTTGCCTCAGCCTCCCTAGTAGCTGGGACTACAGGCGCCCGCCACAGCGCCTGGCTATTTTTTTGTTTTGCAGTTCGGCCGAGGCCCGGCTTGAACCTGCCACCTTCGGTATATGGGGCCGGCGCCCTACTCGCTGAGCCACAGGAGCCGCCCGATAAGTGCTATTTTTTTAAAGAATATTCAGAGGAAAAAAGAATTTAGAAATTAAAAACCTATGGTAGAAATTAATAATTCAGACAAGAATTAAAAGATAGGTAAACATAGGATTTGCACCTGTAGGTATACATAAGAGAAATAAAACCATATCCTATCCAGGTACAGTGGTTCATGCACTCTGGAAGACTGAGCCAGGTGGATTACTTAAGCTGTGGAGTTGGAGACCAGTCTGAGCAAGAATGAGACCCTGTCTCTACTTAAAACAGACAAATTAGCCAGGTATTGTGTCACATACTTAAAGTCCCAGCTACTCTGGAAGCTAACAAAGGAGGATCACTTAAGTTAGGAGTTTGAGGCTACAGTGAACTATGATGATGGCTCTATACTCTACCCTGGGTGACTGAGGAAGACTCCATCTCCAAAAAAAAAAAACAGGTCCACATACAAATCTATGCATGAATGTACACAGCACCATTATTTACTAGTCAAAAAAGAGTAAACAAGCCAAATATCCATCAACTGATGGATGAATAAACACAGCACATACATATAATGGTATTATTCAGCAATAGAAAGGAAAGAAATTCTAATACAAGCTATGACACAGATGAAGCCTGAAAAACATTATGCTAAAGGAAAGAAGCCAGTCACAAAAATTATATATTATATAATTCCATTTATATGAAATGTCCAGAATAGGAAAGTAGCTTAAGTAGTCTCAAAGAGCTGTGGGTGGAAGAAATGGAAGTGACTCCTAATCAGCATGGGATTTTGGAGGGTGATTTTAAAAAGTTCTAAAATTAGATTGTGATGATAGCTGAACAGCTCTGAATATACTAAAAAGCATTAGATTATACACTTTTGTTTGTTTAGATTGCACACTTTAAATGGATGAATTATTTATATCTTGATTTTTTTTTTTTAATGGTTTAAAGAAATAGCTGGGTGTTTTGGCAGGCACCTGTAGTCCCAGCTACTCAGGAGACTGAGGAAGAGAATTGCCTAAGCCCAGGAGTTGGAGGTTACTGTGAGCTGTGTGACACCTACTACTGAAAAAAAAAAAAATGGTTTAAAGAACTCACCCAGAGGGTGGTGCCTAAGGCTCAATGAGTAGGGTGCTAGCCTCACATACCGAGGGTGGCAGGTTCAAACCTGGCCCCAGCCAAACTGCAACAAAAAAATCGCTGGGGCTCGGCGCCTGTGGCTCAATGGGCTAAGGCGCCAGCCACATACACCTGAGCTGGTGGGTTCGAATCCAGCCCGGGCCTGCCAAACAACATTAATGGCTGCAACCAAAAAAAATGGCCGGGCGTTGTGGCAGGCACCTGCAGTCCCAGCTACTTGGGAGGCAGAGGCAAGAGACTCGATTGAGCCCAGGAATTGGAGGTTGCTGTGAGCTGTGATGCTACAGCACTCTATCGAGGGTGACAGCTTGAGGCTCTGTCTCAAAAAAAAAAAAAAAGAAAAAAAAGCTAGGCGTTGTGGTAGGCGCCTGTGGTCCCAGCTACTTGGGAGGATGAGGCAGGAGAATTGCCTAAGCCCAAGAGCTGGAGGTTGCTGTGAGCAGTGAGGCCATGACACTCTACCAAGGGTGATAAAGTGAGACTCTGTCTCTTAAAAAAAAAAAGAAGTCACCCAGAAATTTGAAAAAGAGAAATATGATGGAGTAGGAGATAAAAAAAATTGAAAACCTAGCCCAGCGTTTGCGGCAGGCACTTGTAGTCCCAGGAGGGACTTAGGAGGAGTCCCAGGAGGCTAAGGCAAGAGGATCACTTGAGCCCAGAAGCTTGAGGTTGCTGTGAGCTATGACACCATGCCACTCTACTCAAGGCGAGAGTGAGACTCTTTCTAAAAGATGATTGTAGGAGTTTCAATATCCAAACAATGAATATTCTATTAAAATAAAAAACAGAGAAAACAAAGGGGAAGAAATTAAAGAGATAATTATATTTCTCTGAACTGCAGGACCTCAGTTTCTACACTAAGAGGGCCTGTCAAGTACCCAATACAAGGAATGAAAATAGACCCATGTTAAAGATCTGAAAATTTGGCTCGGCGCCTGTGGCTCAATAGGCTAAGGCGCCAGGCACGTACACTTGAGCTGGCGGGTTCGAATCCCTGGGCCCACCAAACAACAATGACGGCTGCAACCAAAAAATGGCTGGACGTTGTGGTGGGTGCCTGTGGTCCTAGCTACTTGGGAGGAGGAGGCAGGAGACTCGCTTGAGCCCAGGAATTGGAGGTTGCTGTGAGTTGTGATGTCATGGCCCTCTAATCCACGGTGACAGCTTGAGGCTCTGTCTCAAAAAAAAAAAAAAAGAAAGAAAGAAAGATCTGGAAATTTCAGAACACTGGGGACAACCTATAGGATTCCAGTAAGGAAAAAACAGGTCACATATTAAATATCAAGATCAAGAATGGCTTCACACTTCTCAACAGCCTCATTGAAAGTTGGAAGGCAAAAGAGCAATGTCTTCAAAAACTTTAAAGGAAAATAATTTCCAATCTAGAATACTATCCTCCTACAAACTACAAATCAAGTGTGACAGTATGATAAAGGCTACTAACCAATGTCCCTCATCAAATGAGGAAATAAACCAAGTAAGAAGACATGGAGCCCAAGAGGTATCCAATCCGGACAGATAAGGAGAATCTCCAAGGATAACAATGAAGGGCAGTGACAAGGCACAAGAGGGCAACAATACAGATTAGAAATCAGGGGGCGCTAGGCTCTGCACCTGTTGCCCAAGCAGCTAAGGCGCCAGCCACATACACTAGAGTTGGCAGGTTCAAATCCAGTCTGGACCTGCCAAACAACAATGACAACTACAACGAAAAAATAGCCTGGTGTTATGGCAGGCGCCTGTAGTCCCAGCCACTTGGGAGGCTAAGGCAAGAGAATCACTTAAGCCCAGGAGTTGGAGGTTGCTGTGAGCTGTGGTGCTACAGCACTCTACCCAGGGTGACAGCTTGAGACTCTATCTCAAAAAAAAAAAAAAAAAAAAAAGAAAAGAAAAGAAAATAAATCAGGAGGCTCCAAAAGAGGTTTCTCTAAGATGTTAAAACAGAAAGTTTGAGGCCTCTGGACATCCTTAAGGAAACTGTGATAATTGATTGAGAGTCTAAGGTTGATTTAGTAAGAACCAAAGAAAACTAACTAAATAAAAGAGACCATTAGAAATTTCAGCAAGAAATTAAGCAAACATGGAAATATAATCATAACATTTCAGGAGTACCTCAGTAAAGGTTCTCCTGAGAGACAGGAGTCTCACTTGTCATCCTTGGTAGAGTGCCATTGTGTCATAGCTCACAGCAACCTCAAATTCCTGGGCTTAAGTGATTCTCTGGCCTCAGCCTCCCAAGTAGCTGGGACTATAGGCACCCGCCACAATGCCAGGCTATTTTTAGAGATAAGGGCTCACTCTGGCTCAAGTTGGTCTCGCAACTGTAAGATTAGGTGACCCACTCACCTGGGCCTCCAAAGTGCTGGGATTCCATGCCTGAACCACCATACCAGTCCTAAGAGATTTTTTTTAGGAGGCATGCACTGCCCATTAGCTGAGACATCTTAAAATGTAAGATCAAAGAAATCTGAGTACAATTATCTTTGGTTCTGGCAATTTTTGAATTAAGTTCAGAATCATTCATTTGTCTCAAATTTTTATCGCTGGTTTTACCGCTGCTTCTGAAGGTAAATGTTGAAGGTAGAAAATGTCTTGTTCTTGAAAGAATCAGTTCTCCCTTGGCGGACCAGGCACCATTTTCTTCCAGCAGTAAGGATCCTTTCCAAAGACATTCATTTCTATAAAAGTCCAGTATGGTGGATTCGAGCCCATAGCTCAGTGGTTAGGGCACTGGCCACATGCACCAGGGCTGGTGGGTTTGAATCCGGCCCCAGCCTCCTAAACAAACAAACAAATAGCCAGGCATTGTGGCAGGCGCCTATAGTACCAGCAACAAGGGAGGCTAAGGCAAGGGAAACCCTTGAGCCCAAGAGTTTTAAGTTGCTGTGAGCTGTGACACCAAAGCACTCTACCAAGGGGGACATAGTAAGACTATCTCAAAAAAAAAAGTCCAGTATGGTTACTTATATAAAACACCTATGACCACTTCCATCAAAATAAGCCCTAGAAAATTCTTCTTAGACCTCTGTCTGTACTCAATGTCAGTGCCTATAATTCATCCTTAAATTTTTTTTTCTTTTCTTGTCACCCTCGGTAGAGTGCCAAGGCATCATAGCTCACAGCAACCTCCAGCTCTTGGACTTAGGCAATTCTCTTGCCTCAGCCTCCTAAGTAGCTGGGACTATAGGCACCTCCCACAACATCTGGCTATTTTTGCTGTTGTTGCAGTTTGGCCAGGGCCGAGTTTGAACCTGCCACCCTCAGTATATGGGGCCAGCAGCCCTACTCACTGATCCATAGACGCTGCCCATCATCCTTAAATCTTATTGACCAACTCCTAATTTTCATAGACTGGACATGTACCACATGTACATATTAGTATAGTACGGTAGGCCCCATTCTTTATGTTGACTACCTCTATATGTTCACATATAACTTTTTTTTTTTTTTTTTTTGAGACAGAGTCTCACTATGTCACCCTTGGTAGAGTGCTGTGGCTTCACAGCTCACAGCAGCCTCAAACTCTTGGGCTTAAGCAATTCTCTTGCCTCAGCCTCCCAAGTAGCTGGGACTACAGGTGCCTGCCACAAAACGCCCAGCTATTTTTTGGTTGTAGTTGTCATTGTTGTTTGGCAAGCCTGGACTGGATTAAAACCCACCAGCTCTGGTGTATGTAGCTGGCAGCCTAGCTGAACTACAGGCACAGAGCCTAAGCTTTTTTTTTTTTTTTTTGAAAGAGGGTCTTGCTATATCACACAGAGTGGTCTCAAACTCCTGGCCTCAAGCCTCCCACTTAAGCCTCCTGAATAGCTGGGATTATAGGCACATGTCGCCATGCTCAGCTGTTTTCACATATACCTTTGACAAAAAAATAAATGCTAAGAAAAGTTGTACAGTGGTTGAATATCCACTTCAACTTTAGGTAACGTCTTTAATCCTTTCATTGCCAGCAATAGCTATTCTTATGCAATAGTTTGCAAGTGTAAGGCACTATTCTAAGCACTTTATATATATAAACTCATTTGACCTTCACAATTACCGTATGAGGTTAAGTAGTATCAATATCCTTATTTGACTGATAAGGAAACTAAGGCTCAGTTTCATTTGGTCCCAAAGACAGTAATGACACAGTCAGAAGTAACTCAGGAAGTTCTGACTCTAGAGTCCATGTTCTTAACCACTTCACCAAATTGCCTCTAATGATTTGCATAAAATAGAATTCTTTAAAAAACAAATTTACATTAAATTTATGGCGTATTTCATTACTATTCACTTTTAAATTTTACTTTTAAATATATATTTTTGTCACAACACTGCAAACTGAAAGGTGTAAAAAAATTTCTCCCAGGCTCGGCGCCTGTGGCTCAGCAGGCTAAGGCGCCAGCCTCGTACACCTGAGCTGGTGGGTTCGAATCCAGCTCGGGCCCGCCAAACAATGATGGCTGCAACCAAAAAATGGCCGGGCGTTGTGGCGGGCACCTGTAGTCCCAGCTACTTGGGAGGAGGAGCCAGGAGACTCACTTGAACCCAGGAATTGGAGGTTGCTGTGAGCTGTGACGCCACAGCACTCTATCCAGGGTGACAGCTTGAGGCTCTGTCTCAAAAAAAAAAAAAAAAAAAAAACTTTCTCCCAATAACAATTCTATTTAAAGTATTACAGTAACAGGCATCTAGATTGAACACATAATATAGTCACTTGGATTTCATTAAGGACAATGACACCAAATTTCATTTCTTTAAATATTTAAATTTAAAATTATACAAATTAGATTAGTTTTCCCTTGCTTTTAGAAGAAAATCACATCAGAAAGCTAAAATCTGGCAGTTGGTGTGTATCACAGCCAAGAAGGACGTGTTGAGGTTGGCATACCCATAAATGACAGCAACTTCCAGTGCTTTGGCCAAACCTCAGATACCTGGCCTTATGGCCAGGCGCCTGCAGATTCATATTATTGGAGCATTTGGTGTATCCGTGGGGGTTGCAGCTTTCTATAAGTTTGCTGTGGCTGAACCAAGAAAGAAGACATATGCAGACTTCTATAGAAATTATGATGCTATGAAAGATTTTGAGGAGATGAGGAAGGCTGGTGTCTTTCAGAGCTTAAAGTGATTTTGGAATATAAAGGATTTCTTTGGGCTGATTTACATGGACATTTGTCACTGACCCGTGTTCCCGAGCTATGAATATGAGTGATAAATAAACTATTAATGAATTAAAAAAAAAAAAAAGATACTAGGTCTCTCCTTGCCCACAGATCAACAGCTCAGAATTTTCTAGAATTACTCACCAGAGTCTGGAAGAGAATGGTAACTTCTAGTGGTGGGATCCAAACTCCTTCTCAAGAGAGATATAGCCCAATAAAACCTTACAGGCTTAGTGGAGCCCAGGCATGGCAGTCACCAATTAGCAAACCTTTTGGAGATTAAAAAATAATTTTCATAGACAAACCTTTTCATTTTGGTGAGAAGGACAATTTTACAAAGTGACATCCACCATGACCATAATTTTATAAAAGAAGTGATATTTTTACACCAAAAAAATATTAGATATGACCTTAGGGTACAAGTTTTTTAAAACATATTAAATAGATTTAGCTTTTTTTTTACAAAAATCTTTTTGCTGTGTATTTTCCTTATGGAGCGGTAAAACTTTGTAAACAGTTATGAAGCTCAAGTGCCCTGCTTTAGATCCCGGATTAACAGGAGCCCTTGGCTTCCTGCCTTCCCCTACAAATTACCATCACCAAGTAGGCATTTGATAAATTTATTTATCAAATGCCTACTTTGTCCATATCAAAATGATGACATTTATTTATCAAATGCCTACTTTGTCCATATCAAAATGATGAGGATAGAATGGATTTATAGTATTTCTTATAGTTAAGAAACTACATGCTAGGCTTGGCGCCTGTGGCTCAACAGGCTAAGGCACCAGCCACGTACACCTGAGCTGGCGGGTTCGAATCCAGCCCAGGCCCACCAAACAACAACGGTGGCTGCAACCTAAAAAAAAAATGGCCAGGTGTTGTGGCGGGCGCCTGTAGTCCCAGCTACTTGGGAGGCAGAAGCAGGAGACTCCCTTGAGCCCAGGAATTGGAGGTTGCTGTGAGCTGTGATGTCAAGGTACTGTATCCAGGGTGACAGCTTGAGGCTCTGTCTAAAAAAAAAAAAAAAAAAAAAGAAAAAAACTACATGCTAGAAGTAGAGAGGACTTAAATTGCTATTTCAAGGTCACACAACCAGTAATAAAAAAGGCTGGTGTTGGAACTGAAATCGTCTAGCTCCTGACTCAGAAGCCTTCTTAACTCCACTGGTGTTGAAAAAGGAAGTCTAATAGCATGTCTCTTATTTGATTTGGGGGAGCATGTTATTTCCCCAGGCAAGAAGGATACAATGAAAGCATTAAAGGTTAGGGACTTATTACCAGATATCAAGATAACACCAACCAAAGAGATGTCAGGAATCTGGGGGTGTCAGGTTCAAGTGGCAAAAAGGCAGGATAAGGGGGAGTGGAGCTTGCAGAGAGGGGAGGTAGGAATGTTTCTCCATGATAAAACACAACTGGGGAGTGTCCGGGCTGCACAGATGCAAATGCTAACTGACTTTGGGAGTTCCCAACTAGAAAGGCTTTTTAGACAAGCTTTAAATCCAGGGGAAGGAAAAAACAGAGTATCCTTTTAACTCAGATCTTACTACTAGGCACATTTGTGATGTAGAATGGTGAACTGAGGGTGATCAGTGGATAACACTGAAAAATTAAATGTTGGTGTGCTCATCAATATAAGGTCTATTTCTGGTGCATAAAATATGGAGTAAACACACTGTGGCATAGCAGATGAGTTTATGCAAGAAAAGGAAGAGGAAGTGAATTTAACATGACAGACTGAAATAATTCGTGGTGAGAACCAAAAGCCTTCCTATAACCCAAACCTGTTACAGAAAGTGAGCCAATAAGAGTACGTAATAAAGCAATGCTTGTTTAAATTCTTGTTGCGTGAAAGGCTCTAGAGCAATGCAAACTATATTACAGATGCTGACAACTTTGTAGATTCAAGCTCTCTAAACTGTTGAGCATCTGTCCTCAGAATGCTTGTTAGTTTCTAAGAATGTAACATGGGGCAGGAAGTAGAGAAATCAGCCAGAAGGAAGGTTTTCATGCACCAAAAGGACGTTGTCACAAAGATCATATGAGATAAGGTAGACGGTTCTGAAGAAGTGCCTTCCGGGCTGTATTCCATCACCCAGCTGTATGTGTATGTACTCTCTGGAAAGTATCCAGCCATCTACTATGAAAACTATTAACAATGGCTGGACACTTCCTGGGCGGTCTTTGTCTAGTCACTGACTGAAGTTACCGTCTCAGCCTCCTGAATATATTCAGCTTCAAATGCAGCTTCCTCTAGCCCTGTTGGTAACATCAGGGAAGTTTACTTCCTTTTAGCAGTTCTTTGGTTTCCTCTTAACATTTCATGGCATTCTCAATGAATTACCCTTACCCTAATTTAATTGGCCAGCAAGTTCTGCTTTGGAAATCATCCTAGTTCGGTCTCTAGAAGGATCGGCTGTGAGGATATTGCAATGTAATGCAAAAAACATCAGAGTCCAAAGGAGGATCCCTGAACTTAAAGACTGGGTGTTTGTATGTTTGCTTTGTTTCGCTTTGTTTTTGCCCAAGGGAATTGCTTTTGTTTTGTTTACTATAGGATTTTATTTTTAGAGCTTGTTTAGGTTCCATTGGCTTTACCAGTCAGAGAATTTTCTGCTTATTTCTGAAATAGAATTTCTTGCCTTTCCCAAATACTTGCCTAGAAGTGGTCGTAGGGAGAACAGGTGTCAAAGTTGGAAAAACATAGCCATGAGAGTGAGGGCTAGAGGTAGTGGGAGGAAGCACCCCGGCCAGGGCTGTTGCACAATAGTGACCATGACTGGGTGCACTAGTGTGCACCTGTGGTCCCAACTGCTTGGGAGGATCAATTGAGACTAGGAATCCAAATCCAGTCTGAGTATCAGAGGGGGAACCCCCATCTAAAATAAAATAAAATATAAAACAAAAACCATGAAAATGTGAGCAGACTTAAACTCTTATTCCTTATAGCCTTTTTTAAGGGGACATTATAATACACACCTTGGTCACCATATTTCAACTTGGCTTCATCACCTAAGAATAAACAATTAGTTTATTGATTATGGCAGCATAATGGTATTTTTTATCATAGGGAAAGAAATGCAAATAAAGGCATGATACCATATTTTGGCTTATGAATTAGTTAGTAGAAGGTATGAAACAGGCATTTCCATAACAAGCTCCTGGAAATATCAAGAATGTATATCAATAGTGTCCTAGTCTGCTAGAGCTGCTATAAGAAAGTACCGCGGGCTGGGTGGCTGAAACCATAGAAATTTATTTTCTCACAATTCTGGAGGCCAGAAGTCTGAGATCAAGGTGTAGGCAGAGATCAGTTTCTTTCAAGACTTCTCTCCTTGGCTTGCAGATGACCGACATCTCCCTGTGCCTTCCTATGTCTTCCCTTTGTACACATATGTGTTCCAATTTCCTCTTCATAAAATAAGGACTCCAATCATATTGGATTAGTGCCCACCTAATGACCTCACTGTAACTTCATTACCTCTCTAAAGACCTTATCTCCAAACACAGTCACATGCTGAGGTACTAAGGTAAGGACTTCAACTAAAAGACTTACCAAAAGACATTTTACTGAGTTCGATTTTAATAAATGATGCTAAAGAAATAAATAGAATTCCTCAAATAATAAGACTATATATTCTTTACTGTAATCTTCATTTCTTATATATATTTGAACACTTCTCTGTGTAAACATCTACAACATGAATTTTAGCCATTATCTAGTATTCTATCATATTGATGCATATGATTTAACTATTCTCCTATTTTTAACTTACATTTTTGAATAAGAAAAACATTCACATGGTTCAAAATCAAAACTGTATAAAAAGGTAGTAAACACAGAGAAGTCACACTCCTATCCCACCCCTGTTCCCTCAGTTACTCCTCTTACTAGTTCCTTGTGTATTCTTGCAACACATTTTTATGAAAATAAAAGTAGATGCAAATATACATTCTTATTTCCCCTGCTTTCTTGCAAAAAAGGGAACACACTATTTATACTGTCTGTACCTTATTTTTTTTTTTAAGTTAACATTTCTGGAACATTATCAGTATAGTACGAGCTTCCTCATTCCTGCAGCCACAAAATTGTATATTCTGTGGCTGAATCATAGTTTGTTTAATCAGCGTTTTCTACGCAAAGTTGTTTCTAAGGTTTTTCTATGACAAATAGAGGCAAAGCATAAACTCATACCTGTCATTTCCTACAAGTACACTGCTAAGAAAAAATCCTTTGAGTGTGATTGTTGAGTCAAAATGCATTTAACTTGGCATGGCGGCTCACACCTATAATCCCAACACTTTGGGAGGCTAAGGTAGGAGGTTTATTTGAGGCCAGGAGTTAAAGACCCACCTGGGCAACAAAGCAAGACAAAAAATAAAAAAGTTAGCATAGCTTGGTTGTGCATGCCTCTAGTTCCAGCTATTCAAGAGGCTGAGGCAGGAGGAGTCCTTGAGCCCAAGAGTTCAAGGCTCCAGTGAGCTGTGATCATGCAATTGCACTCCAGCCTTGGTGATGTCAAGAAAATCTCTGTCTCAGAAAGATAAAGCTTGCTAAAATGCCTGGCAGAAGGTTTGCATCATTTTGCAGTCACCTCTGTGGTGAACAGTGACCAGTTTTTCACTGTTTCCTCAACAGAATTGTTAAACTTTGTGATAATTATCCACATTAAATGCCTCCCCCTCCATTTTTTTGAAACTGAGTCTTGCTCTGTAGGCTAGGATGGAGTGTAGTGGTGTGATCATAACTCACGGTACCCTTCAAATCTTGTGATCAAGTGATCCTTCACCTCAGCCTCCTGAGTAGCTGGGACTGCAGACCCCTGTCACCATGCCCTGCTAATTTCTTTTTTTATTTTTATACAGATGGAGTCTTGCTATATTGCCCAAGCTGGTCTCAAACTCCTGGCCTCAAGTGATCCTTCTGCCTCAGCCTCCCTAGGTGCTGGAATTCCAGGCATGAGGCACGAAGCTGTGCCCTAGTAATGTAATCAATGCTCTAAGTTCATATAGCTAATAAACAGAACTCAGAGGATCAGTTTCCCTAAGCATTTAAACACTGATTCTAAACTTAAAGTCCTTTGAATGATTTAAAATTTAATTACAAATTTAATATGAAGGATTATTTAGAATACTTCAAATGCCTTAAATAGCAGTGATGATAAAACTTATAGTTACTATTTAAAAATAACAACACCATGAGTTCAATTTATTTAAGAAAAATCCATATACTATTTCTTATACCTTTCTAAGGTTGCAATAATACTATACTTTCTTATTAACAATTTCTATACTGTCTGAAAATTACAATAATTTTCTTTCTTTCTTTCTTTTTTTTTTTAGACAGAGCCTCAAGCTGTCGCCCTGGGTAGAGTGCTGTGGCATCACAGCTCACAGCAACCTCCAATTCCTGGGCTCAAGCGAGTCACCTGCCTTTGCCTCCCAAGTAGCTGGGACTGCAGATGCCAGCCACAACGCCCAGCCATTTTTGTTTTGGTTGCAGCCGTCATTGCTGTTTGGTGGGCCCAGGCTGGATTCGAACCCGCCAGCTTAGGTGTATGTGTCTGGCGCCTTAGCCCGCTGAGCCACAGGCGCCGAGCCAAATTACAATAATTTTCAAAGAGCCAAAGTAAAAACAAAAAAGGTTGTACTTGTGTCCTTGAAAAGGTGATTCAAACCTAAATCATGGGTCATCAGTCCAGTTCTCCTCCAATCATTTTGGAAATATATTTTATTTTTAGAGCAAAATTGAGTAGAAAGTACAGCGTTCCCATATCCTCCTGTCCCCACACATGCACAGCCTCTCCTGTTGTTAATATCTCACACCACAGTGGAACATTTGTTACAACAGGGGACCCTACCTTGACACATCAGATCACCCAGAGTTTCCCTCTCGGTGTCACTCCTTCTATAAGTTTCTTGTGTAGTCTCCCAATGTTTCCTTACACAAATAGACAAATTTTGGGTTTGGACAAATTTAAAGTGACATGTATCCACCACTATGATATCACTTAGAGTAGTTTCACTGCCCTACAAGTATGCTGTGCTCTGCCTGTTCACCCCTTCTTCCCACCTAATGCCCTCACTGATCATTTTCTGTCTCTGTAATTTTGACTTTTCCAGATGTCAACTAGTGGAATCATATAATACGGAGCTTTTTCAGTTTGGCTTCTTTTACTCAGCGATTATGTATTTAAGTTTCCTCCATGTCTTTCATGGCTTAATAGCTCATTTCCTCTTAGTTCTAAATAATACTCTCTTGTAGAATGTCCCAGAGTTTATTTATCCATTCAGCTACTGAAGGACATCTTGCTTGTTTCCAAGCTTGGGCAATTATAAATAAAGTTTCCATGAATATCCAGGTGCAGGTTTTTGATATAGTTTTCAGTTAATTTGGATAAATACCAAGGAGTGTGATTTCTGGACCGTATGGTAAGAGGATGTTTAATTTTGTAAGAAACTGCCAAGCTGTCTTTCAAAGTGGTTGTAGCATTTTACGTTCCCACCAGCAATGAATGAGAGTTCCTGTTGCTCCATAGCTTTGCCAGCATGCGGTGGTATCAGTGTGTGGATGTTGGCTGTTCTCATAGGTGTGGAGTAGTATCTCATTGTTGTTTTAATTTGCAATTCCCTAATGACATGATGTTGAATATCTTTTCATATGCTTATTTGCCATCTGCACATCTTCTTTAATGAGATAGGCCCTTTTATAGCTAGGTTTTTCTCATGTCAAGGGGACTTTTCATGTTCACACTTTTACATAGATTTTAGTTTCTTATAAGCTGGTATCTTTTCCTGAAATGATGTATTTTTGGTTTGCTTGCTCAGCATTACAGAAACCAGCATCATGTCCCCAATTAAATATTGACTCCTCTTTTAGACTATTGGAACCTATTAGGACCTAGAAGTAATTGGCCTTTCAAAGTTTTCAATCGCCATGGAGACGAGGGATAAAGATTGTACTGCCAACCTCTCTCTTTAGAACATTTGGCTAATCCATCATCTTTCTACTTTCCCTCCCTCTACTCCCCTCCCTTGGTAGAGTTCCGACTTTTTTTCATCACAATTTGGCTATTTCGCAGTTGCACGACTTTCCCTTTTTTTCTTAATCAAATAGAGAAGATATGCATGCCATATTTCGTCAACTAGAAGATGCTATTGATTGTCAGTTGCTTCGTTATTTTATGTACCTCTAAGGAAGAAAAAAAGCTAATTGAACTACGACATAATGTATTAATGATAGTCTTTCTTGATTTGGGAATCAGTTAAACTGGCATCTCTTCACTCTGAAATTTCTTCTATCTATTATGAGAGATTTGGCAATTTTTCCTGCCTTCAGTTGTATTTCTTGACATGCAATAAGAATCTTTTTGCATGTATTTCAGTAACAAAATATAACATAGCTTCATTTACTATAGTTATCTTTCTTTCTCAGATCCCATAAAGCATTTGGTTGCATCAAAAGAAAAGATGGAAGATCTGTTCATCATCTTCAGACATTCCTCTGAAGATGAAGATTTGCTTCATTAATAGCAAATGCACATTCCACTGCTCTGTTTCTTGTCCGTTCTGCATATACAATACCGAATTACAGAAGAAAACTTTTCTTTTTTTTTTAAAGACAGAGTCTCACTTTGTCGCCCTTGGTAGAGTGATATGGCGTCACAGCTCACAGCAACCTGCAGCTCTTGGGCTTAAGTGATTCTCATGCCTCAGTCTCCCTGGTAGCTGGGACTACAGGTGCCCACCACAATGCCCAGCTATTTTTTTTTTTTTTGCAGTTTGGCTGCGGCTAGGTACAAACCAGCCACCCCAGGTATATGGGGCCGGCGCCCTACTCACTGAGCCACAGGCGCTGCCCAGAAGAAACCTCTTTTTAATAAGACATTTCAAATAGTGGCTAAATTCAACCTGTAACAAGCCAATAATGCACACTACTCGATTAAAGCTGAGAGAATATGCATAGGACAGCATGCAGCTCTCCACCAACAGTAAGGACAAGGTCATCCACTGTAGGAGTGCCTCAGTTTCAGAAATGTGAAAATGTAAAAAGTGGTTGTCTTAGAGTCAATACGTTTTCTAAACATAGTACTTCGGGAGGCCAAGGAGAGTAGATCACTTGAGCTAAGGAGTTTGAGACCAGCCTGAGCAAAGAGTGAGACCTCCTCTCTGCTAAAAATAGAAAACTAGCTCTCTCTCTCTCTCTCTCTCTCTCTCTCTATATATATATATATATATCAGGGTTTTAAATTAGATTACTCCATTTCAACTCCAGCATAGCCAGGATGATAAGTCAGTTTGATGGGAGAGCTGGAAAAGGTACTTCTCTTAAAAATCTTGAGTTCACTTTGATTTTTTTACAATAACAGAGAATTCATCTAATTTAATTCTAAATCCCTCTAAATTCAGATTTTTTTTTTTTTTTTTTTGGGTCCTTTCTTCCTTTAGCGATTCTCTTGCTGGTTGCCTCCCAAGTAGCTGGGATTACAGGCGCCCGCCACAACACTCAGAGGTCTTCTTTCCTGGTAGTAGAGACGGGGTCTTTTACTCTGGCTCACTCAGACTTATGTTGGTCTCGAACTCTGGGAGCACTGGAAGTCCACCCTCCTCAGCCTCCCACAGCGCTGGGACCACAGGAGTGAGCCATCACGCCCGGCCTAAATTCAGATTTAATACACAAATTTTTGTTTGTTTTCTCTACAAAATATCTACTTGCCTGTTTAATCCTTCACTTAACCATAATTCTATCATCCTCTCTTTTATAATTCTTATATATTTCATCAATCACCAACTTATTGACACTGCTAAATTTCTCCCAAGAAATTTTTGTATAAATTTACACTCTCCATGCTCATACTTTTGGCAGTTTTGTTTACAATAGTCAAAAGGTGGAAGCAACCCAATTGTCCATCAACAGAACAAGCGATCCATCTGTCTTGGCCTTAAAGAAAATGTGCTTTATACATATAGTGGAATATTATTCAGCCTGAAAAAAGAAGAGAATTCTGACACATGCTACAGTGTGGATGAAGCTAGAGGACCTTATGGTAAGTTATCTAAACCAGGCGCAAAAGGACCAACACTGAATGACTTCACTTATAGTAGGTGCCTGGAGGAGTCAAATTCATATAGATAAAAAATAGAATGGTGGGGCAGTGCCTGTGGCTCATCGAGTAAGTGAGCCCCCATATACCGAAGGTGGTGGGTTCAAACCCGGCCTGCCTGAACTGCAAAACAGAAAAATAGCTGGGCATTGTGGCGGTCGCTTGTAGTCCCAGCTACTCAGGAGGCTGAGGCAAGAGAATCGCCTAAGCCCAGGAGTTGGAGGTTGCTGTGAGCTGTGTGACGCCACGGCACCCTACCAAGGGCGATAAAGTGAGACTCTGTCTCTACAAAAATAAATAAATAAAATGGTGGTTGCCAGGGGCAGGGAATAGGCAAGCTGGAGAGTTGTTGTTTAATGAGTATAGAGGCTTAGTTTTACAAGATGAAAAGAATTCTGGAGGTAGGTTATAGAAAATGCAAATGTACTTAACACTGGTGAACTATATATCCAGTGTGGTTAACTATGCATTTGGCATACCTTTAAAAATGATTAAGATGGGGCTGGGCATAGGGTCTTACATCTATAATCCCACCACTGTGTGAGGTGGAGGTGAGAGGATTGCTTGAGCCTAGGTGTTTGAGATTAGGTTGGGCAACATAGCAAAATAAAATCTCTACCAAAAAAAAAAAGTGAAAACAAAAGAAAAATTAGCTGGGCATAGTGCCAAGCACCTGTATTCCCAGCTACTCTGGAGGCTGAGGCAGGAGGATCACTTGAGCCTAAGAGTTGGAGGTTTCTGTGAGCTATGTTCATACCACTGTACTCTGGCCCTAGCAACAGAATGAGACTCTGTATCTCCCCCTCAAAAATGATTAAGATGATAAATTTTATACTCTCACCAGAAGGCTATGAGAGAACTTATTTTTCTTAAAATTCCTTTTCCACAGGAAAAAGGAACTAGCTTTATTTTTTTAAAGTTTAAAGATATTAATTAGAAGAATTAACAATACTTAATAACATATTAATATAGTACATCCTTTTTATTCCCTTGGGAAGGGAATCCATAGCTTACCTCAAATTCCCAGAAATCTATGTGACCCTAAAAAAAGCTACAGAACGTTATTCTGCAGAATTGGAAATCTTCAAAAATGACCTTGGAAATTAAATCAATATTTTGTCCATTAAAAATATAAGAACAAAATTTATATTCCAGAATTAAAATCTGAAAATAACTTTTTGAAGCAGGTCAAATCTAGGCACGGTGGCTCACGCCTATAATCCTAGCACTTGGGAGGCCAAGAAGGGTGGATTGCCTGAGCTCACAGCTTCGAGACCAGCCTGAGCCAGAGCGATACCTCATCTCTAAAAATAGCCAGGCATTGTGGTGGGCACCTATAGTCCCAGCAACTTGGGTGGCTGAAGCAAGAGTAATGCTTGAGCCCAAGAGTTTGATGTTGCTATGAGAGTGTCACTCTACTGAGAGTGACAAAGTGAGACTGTCTCCAGAAAAAAAATCAGATCAAATCTAATAGTTTAACAGATAAATATAAAATTCTGCTTTTTTATATTCAAAAAATTAATTTCCTAGTGCAACATTGAGTTGAACTTCATGTGAAAACATTTAGGACCAGTAGGAGGAAGCTTCTTGACCTTAGCTATAAAAGTATTACTTGCAGCGCTTTCCAGGCATACAGACTTCCTGTTCTCCACTGAAGGTTCTATCTCAGGAGATCGTGGCAGGCCCTAGCAACTGCATGTATTCTCCATGCAACTTATTTGTAACACATGGCCAGTGTTAATTAAGCATTGTGGTTTTGGAGCCTAAGTTGCATCCTTACTCCTTTGCTCACTAGAGGTAGCAAAAGAAAACACTTGAAGGATGCAGCAAAGCTATTTTATTTTATTTTTTATTTTCTTTTAGAGACAGTCTTACTTTGTCGCCCTCAGTAGAGTGCTGTGGCGTCACAGCTCACAGCAACCTCCAGCTCTTGGGCTTAGGCAATTCTCCTGCCTCAGCCTCCCGAGTAGCTGGGACTACAGGCACCACCACAATGCCCGGCTACTTTTTGTTGCAGTTTGGCGGGGGTTGGGTTTGAACCCGCCCCCCTCAGTATGTGGGGCCAGCACCCTACTCACTGAGCGACAGGTGCCACCCAGCAAAGCTATGTTAAATAATGTAACAAAACTGTGGAATAATGAGAAATACCATCTTGTGGGAAGGGATAGTAAACACCTCACAATTTCTATATCTACCATGTTTTCCAAAGAAACAATGTACTTATTTGTATATTTAAATAGCACTTACTCTTTGATTGGTACTGGCTGTGATTTAATTAGTGGAGAAAAACCCTTGCTACACTGCCTCTCCTTCCAGTCTCACATGTTTATACCTGTGGTTCCTATGTTTTCTAGAAAAGGGAGTCCGTGAGTCATTGGTCATTATTGTAAGCTGTGTCAAAGGTGTGCCATCTATTCAGTAGTCACTAATTATCCATGGTGGGATAGCTTCTTCTTTTTTTTTCTTGGACTTGCTCTGTTTATCAATAAAATCTAGGCTTATTTATTCACCAGTGTTCTGTATAACGAAGATGTGACAACATCAAACTTCATGTTTCATGATCTCCACCTTGTAGGATCTGTTGAAGAAATTAGACTGTAAAAATTTCCAGAATCTTTTTTCAGTTTACAAGATGGCTCTTTGTCATGATTGAAAACTTCTCCAGCAAAGGGTACCATTGGGTCTACCACTTGTCTGTGCCCCACCCCCAATACATACAGCCAGGAAGATCCCCTGGCTGAGGGATCCCTTGAACTTCAGACTGATTCTGAACTTAGCACTTAAGGCTCAGGAAGTCTGTTTTCATGGGCCAGCCCGGAAAGTCTATCTAACATATACACAAGAACATTTCTGATATAACACTAGTTCTGAGAGAAATTACTTCCCAGGGGCAAACAAATTACTGTATTTTGCTGCGTATAACGCACACCTTATAATAAGGATGCACACTATATACATGGGTGGTATTAATTCTGTATCTATACAAATGTTTTTAATTCCTTTATTTATGTTTATGAATTAAAAGTGTAACTCTAGAAAGCAATAATATTATCCATATAGAAATAATACCCTGGGATACAATAATCAGAGTTGTCAAACTTATAATGAACTTGCAACAAAAGCCTTTTTTTTTCCTTTTTCCTTTTTTTTTTTTTTTTTTGAGACAGAGTCTCAGGATGTTACCCTTGGTAGAGTGTCCTGGTGTCACAGCTCACAGCAACCTCAAACTCTTGGGCTTAAGTGAGTCTTTTTTGCCTCAGCCTCCCAAGCAGCTGGGACTACAGGTGCCGGGCATAATGCCCAGCTATTTTTTGTTGTTGTTGTTGTCATTGTTGTTTAGTAGGCCTGGGTTTGGTTTAAACCCACCAGCCCTGGTGCATGTGGCCGGCACCCTAACCACCGTGCTACGGGCACCAAGCCAACAAAAGCATTTTTTTTTTTTTTGAGGCAGAGCCTCAAGCTGTCACCCTGGGTAGAGTGCTGTGACATCACAGCTCACAGCAACCTCTAATTCCTGGGCTCAAGTGAGTCTCCTGCCTCTGCCTCCCAAGTAGCTGGGACTACAAGTGCCCGCCACAACGCCCAGCCATTTTTTGGTTGCAACCGTCATTGTTGTTTGGCAGGCCCGGGCTGGATTCGAACCCACCAGCTCAGGTGAACGTGGCTGGCGCCTTAGCCTGTTGAGCCACAGGTGCTGAGCCCAAAAGCATTTTTATTCATCAAAGAGCAACTTGTTTCTCTCTCTTTTTTTTTTGAGACAAAGCCTCAAGCTGTTGCCCGGGATAGGAGTTGGAGGTTTCTGTGTCAAAGCTCACAGCAACGTCCAACTCCTGGGCTCAAGCAATTCTCCTGCTTCTGCCTCCCAAGTAGCTGGGACTACAGGCGCCCGTCACAACGCCCGGCCATTTTTTGGTTGCAGCCACCTTTGTTGTTTGGCGGGCCCGGGCTGGATTTGAACTCCCCAGCTCAGGTGTATGTGGCTGGCGCCTTAGCCGCTTGAGCCACAGGAGCCGAGCCTTTTTTTTTTTTGAGACAGTGTTTCACTGTGTCACCTTCAGTAGGGTGCTGTGGTGTCACAACTCACAGCAACCTCAAACTCTTGGGCTTAAGCCATTCTCCTGTCTCAGCCTCCCAGGTAGCTGGGACTATGGGCACCCGTCACAACACCTGGAGACATTTTTGTTGTAATTGTCATTGTTGTTTAGCAGGCTGGGGCCGGGTTTGAACCCTCCAGCCCCTGTGTATATGTCTGGCGCCCTAACCACTGAGCTAGGAGTGCCCAGCTGACATGTTTCTCTTCATATACTTTAGGTGGGAGCTAGAAATCTCACAAATGTTTTTACGAACATTATCGGAAAATCCCTTGGAAACTGTCAAAATGACTTTTGTATGCTACAGGCTTTAAGCTAACAGGTATTACATGTGCTAAAGAGCATGGCAGCAAAGCTGCTGTGAGAACTTCAGACCCCCTCCCACAGAAAATGTTATCACGTTTTGGAGGAAGGAAGAAAAACTTCTCAGTGGCAACAAAGAAGCAAGCAGTGTGGGAAACCTCCAAAGTGGCCTGAGCTAGAGAAAGAGGTGAAGACCTGGATTCTGGAGCAGCGTCAAACTGGAATCTCGGTCTCCACCAGGATGATACAACAAGCATAAAAGGATTGCACAAGAAAAAAAGGTGATGATTTTCAGCGACACCTACATGGAGCTTTAACTTTACAAAGAGAGAGGGTTTGAGCATGGGGACAGAAAAAAAAACTTGCCCCAAACTTCCAGCAGGCTCTAAGAGTCAAGTTAGGAATTTCATTCTTAAGTTATACATACATCTTAGAAACACAACTCTGAGCTGTCCCAGATCGCCACTATGGATAAAGTCCCACTCACATTTGATGTCCCAGCCAATTGAACTGTGGACATCAAAGGCGCAAAGACCATGGCTGTTAAAACTAGTGGACATGAGCAAACACACTGGACTGTTGTTCTATGTTATATATAAGGGACAAAGCTACCACCTATCATCATCTTTAAAAGAAAAATGTTTCTGTGGTGCCTGTGACTCAGTGGGCCCCATCGATGCTGGCCCCAGCCAGGTAAAACAGCAGTGACAACTGCAACAAAAATAGCCGGGCATTGTGGCAGGCGCCTGTACTTCCAGCTACTCAGGAGGCTGAGGAAAGAGAATCATTTAAGCCCAAGAGTTGGAGGTTGCTGTGAGCTGTGACATCAGCTCTGTCTCAAAAAAAGAGAAATGTTTCTGAAAGAAAGATTCTAAGAGGAGTTATTATTACATGTATGAAAAAGAAGCCATGAAAATCTGGTTTAACAAAGTCTGGTCATGAAGACCTGGAGCATTACCAAGCAAATTAGCTTTGCTTGGCTTGGCACCTGTGGCTCAAGCAGCTAAGGCGCCAGTCACATACACTTGAGCTGGAGAGTTCAAATCCAGCCCCAGCCCACCAAACAACAATGACGGCTGCAACCAAAAAATGGCCAGGCGTTGTGGCGGGTGCCTGTCGTCCCAGCTACTGTGGAGGCGGAGGCAAGAGAATAGCTTGAGCAGGAGTTGGAGGTTGCTGTGAGCTGTGATGCCACAGCACTCTACCCAGGGTGATAGCTTAAGGCTCTGTCTCAAAAAAAAAAAAATTAGCTTTGCTTCTTTTTTGTCACTTAAAGCCCATGTTACACAAAGTGTAAAAGCAATCGTAGTAGATTTGAAAACCCAACTTGCTGTGATACCCACTGGGTTAACCATTCAACTGCAACCTCTGGTTGTCAGTAAAAAAGCCCTTTAAGGCCCTAATGGAAAAAGTGGACATTGTAGATGCAGTCAGCTGGTAATGATTTAACATCTACAGGCAGAATCAAGAAAGCATCCACCACCCACATTTGTTATTGGATCCTAAGATGGTGGAATGGTATCAAGAAGGAAGTGGTTGTGAAATTGTTTAAAAAAAATACAGGCTCGGCGCCTGTGGCTCAACGGGCTAAGGCGCCAGCCACATACACCTGAGCTGGCGGGTTCAAATCCAGCCCGGGCCTGCCAAACAACAATGATGGCAGCAACCAAAAAATGGCTGGGTGTTGTGGTGGGTGCCTGTGGTCCCAGCTACTTGGGAGGTGGAGGCAGGAGACTCGCTTGAGCCCAGGAGTTGGAGGTTGCTGTGAGCTGTGATGCCACAGCACTCTATCCAGGGAGACAGCTTGAAGCTCTGTCTCAAACAAACAAACAAACAAAAAATGCAGCATCAGCAATGTTGTGGATGGACTTGAGGATGATCAAATTTATTGGGACGAGGAAAGTGACTCTTCAGAAAACACCAGGAATGTAGAAATTGAAGAAGATGATACTTTTTTTTTTTTTTTTTGTGAGACAGAGTCTCATTCAGAGGTTCTGGGGGTGAGTGTCGTGGCATTATAGCTCACAGCAACCTCAAACTCTTGGGCTCAAGCGATCCTCTTACCTCAGTCTCCCAAGTAGCCAGGACTACACCCCCCACAGTGCCCATCTAAGGAAGATGATACTTTTAAGAGTGACAGTGACAAAGAGCTCTTAGCTTTCTATGATGCATAAATACTGATACATACAATTTCTTGTACTTGGTATCTGTTCTTATGTCATGCAATTATCTGTTACATCAAATTTCTTGTACCATAATATGTTAAAAAAATGCTAAAACTCCCTTATAATACAAAATATAAGTACTTAAATATAAACAAATGAAAATTTTAAATGAAAGATTTTTTTTTTTTCCTGAAAGTTTGGGCCAACAACATAGATGTGCATTATACATGGCAAAATGCGGTAGTTGCAGATGGTCTTTTGGGAAACAATCATTTCATTATTTTGAAAAACAAATTTTGAATCTGTGACCCTTTCATTAGAAAATTATTAAATGGACAGGACTTGATTTTGATTTTTTAATAATTTGTATTATATATTACGAAAAAACTTGATTCTGCTGATGTCAGAGCCATGTTTTGTTTATTTTAATCTATTGAGTAAAACACTTACATGGGGAAATGTATTTATAGGTAAATAGATAGGAGAGGTTTGAAGTTACCATTAGTAAAGAATTAAAACAGACAAACATTTGCTTTTCTAGTTTAGAGGCTAAATGTATTAGAGTCAGATTTTTCTCATCATGCAGAGTTCAAAGGCTTTTTATAATCATTCTTCATCTCCATCGTTTAGTCCATCAGATCTATTTTTTAACACATCTTTGCATGCTGGTTTAACTTCCCATTCTTATCACTGCCAATCCAACCACCAACTCCGTCTAGCCCAGCTGCTCTTGCAGCCTGCTAATTGAATAGTGGCCCTTTTATACATCTATCCAAACCCACTCCAATCCTCTACTTTGGCACATTCATTCCTGAAATTTTCCATTGTAGTTATAAATGTGCTATTTTTTGCACTGAAAATTATCCTACTCATTTATAAGATGCAAATATTTTACATTATTTTTCCAATTGAGATACTGGGGCTGTGTTAATCCATTGCTATGTCTTAAGTGGTGCCTCTGAGCAGAAAAGCTTCACGCTCTAATTAGTCGAGCTGACACATTTATAGCACATTAATTGAGCTCACGCATTTATATCACACGTTAAATACACATGTCAAATACATTTATAATGTATTTCCAGCTGGCCAGCACACATTCTTTGCTTCTCTCCTTTTTCCCCTGTAATTGTTTTCTTCTATAACTATAGATCATAGACAAATACTTTCCTTTGGAAATGCTTGGGCTTAAACTATGATTAAGAGAACAAAGACCATCTTTCCTAAGTGAGTGGCACTGTAAGACCTGGTGAAGCACCAGGTTAGGCACTAGAGGTTACAGAAATGGACAAATCATGTTTATTTACAAGACTTTTTGTCTGGTGCAACAGTTTCATACCTTAGCATCCTTTTTTTTTTTGCAGTTTTTGGCCAGGGCTGGGTTTGAACCCGCCACCTCCTTCATATGGGGCCGGTGCCCTACTCACTGAGCCACAGGCACCACCCCATACCTTAGCATTCTTAAGAGTCATGTGAGGGTACTAGTCAAAAAATGCAGATTCTGGAACTCTCATTTACTCTACTTTATAATTTAAAAAGCTTGGAGTGGAGCCCAAGTATCTGCTTTTTAGCAAGTCCTTGCAGTGATTCTGATGCAGGTGGTCCATTGATCACTCTTTTCAAACACCACATTAAATACTATTGAATGCTTTATGTTCATGCCATAGTTCTGTGCTATTTTATGAAGATTTTTGTTTTTTTAAACTATTTAAAGAAAAGTGATGTTTAATCAGTTTCTTTTTCATAAGTGCTTTTTTCCTTTCATTTCAAAATAAGGAATCTTCTTATAGTCAAAGATTACCAGTGAAGTATATGAAGGTTTAAAATATGAGCGCTTTGCTGGCTTGGCGTCTGTAACTCAAGCGGCTAAGGGCGCCTTAGCCACATACACCAGAGTTGGCAGGTTCGAATCCAGCCCAGGCCTGCCGAACAACAATGACAACTACAACCAAAAAATAGCCAGGCATTGTGGCGGGTGCCTGTTGTCCCAGCTACTTGGGAGGCTGAGGCAAGAGAATTCCTTAAGCCTAGGAGTTGGAGACTGTTGTGAGCCATGACACCACAACACTCTACCCAGGGTGACATCTTGAGGCTCTGTCTCAAAAAAAAAAAAAAAAAGAAAGAAAGAAAAAGAAAACAAACAGATACATGGCAAGTCAAGTAAGTGTATCAATTTTTGATAGCATTAAAAAAATTCCCATGGGTTTGCTGTTTTCTAATTAACAGGAGACTGTTGGCCTGTGGCTCAGTGGGTAGGGTGCGGGCCCCATATACCGAGGGTGGCAGGTTCAATCCCAGCCCCGGCCAAACTGCAACAACAAAAAAATAGCCGGGCGCTGTGGCGGACGCCTGTAGTCCCAGCTACTCGGGAGGCTGAGGCAAGAGAATCGCCTAAGCCCAGGAGTTGGAGGTTGCTGTGAGCTGTGTGATGCCACGGCACTCTACTGAGGGTGATAAAGTGAGACTCAGTCTCTACAAAAAAAAAAACAAAAACCAGGAGACTGTTAT
>CAUYON010100130.1:0-18014 GCA_963573935.1 Arctocebus calabarensis | reverse complement strand
CACCTATATATACCCTGAGACTAAAGGCCTAAAGGAGGAGATAGGGAAAGATTGGGAGAGAAACGGAGAGAGCTTCTCTCTCCCCACTAGAATTCTCTCCCTCTACCAGGAGCCTTAGTGTTTTCTGTATTCTTTTCTGTGAATAAATTCTGTCTTACCAAAAAAAAAAAAAAAAAGAAAAATGGCACTTTAGCTTTCCATAAGGAAATTATCTCTTCCTATTGAGTAAAGTCTGGCATAAGTAGTAACTGAGATTCTCTGGACTGGGAACAACCTAAGCAGCTACTCGCTCCAAGAACTTGAAACTCAAGCAACATGATAGAGTAAAAGTGGACAAAAAATTTTAAAAACTGCACACGCAACTATGCCCAAGCGAGACTGAGTGGTAGTTTTGGCTACACAGAATGGTTCCAGTTCTGATTCTTTCCTAACTCTGCTTTTCCAGCCTTCCCTTTGATTATGCAACTTACACTACAGTCAATATTAGGTTCTGCTGCTGGAAACCAAAGAAGTGTAACATTCTTCAAAATTAAGTAAGGGGTACCCTGCTTCCCAGCTTCCATGAAGGGCATGACTTAGTTCCCCTTGAAAATGCATTCAATATTTATTTTTGTATTATTAGCCTGCGTAGATTTGTGGAGACAGGGTATCGATTGTAGAGGATAGGGGGAGGGAAAAGTAGGATTGTGATGCCATCTGCTTGCCCTATAGATGAACTTGAATTTCCTTTAAGAACCTATTTATATTCAGTTCTGCTTATTTTTATGTCAAATCTAGGTCAAACATATAAGTACTTAGTTGTCAGTGTTTCTAGGCTTTATAACTCCTTCCCATCTGGTCTGCACAGATTATCTTGGGGGTCTTTGAAATGTGTTCCTCAGATAGATGACCTAGATTTTTATAAGTGTTCTACAATACCAAATGCTGACAGTCATGCTTCTGTTTTCTCCAACAACAAAGAAAAAAAGGTTCTATTTCTCTCAAAATATTTATTCCGACAACAAATAATGACTGAACACCTAAAGTACACCAGGCACTGGCCTAGGTTCTAGGAATACAGCAATAGACAAGGCAGAGATGCCCTGCGTCCTTGTGATGTGCACATTTCGGTGGAAGAGACCAACAGGCATTAGATCATTAGGCAAAAATAGGTGAAATTCCAGCACAGCTAACTGAGAAAATTTGAAGAAGGATATCACCTGGTCAGGGATACAGGAAAAGTTTCCCCAAGAAAGGGAAATTGCACTGAGTTTTAAAGGCTAAGTGGGCTAAGTAGGAGTTATCTACATGGAATCATGGGGGCCTGGGGTAGAAAGGAAGGGTCTTTGTAGAAGAACAGACAGCACAGACAAAAGTTGTATGGCTGAACATGGCCTGGCCTCTTTGTTTCTTGAAATTTCCATGGAAAAACTTCCATTCTTGTCTTTCCTAAAAGTTTTCTTATGGATGTTCTTTCTGAAGTTGCTTTAATATACCATATCTAATGTTGAACTGATAACAACACTGTCAGACCAAGAATTATCAGGTTTGGGCAAAGTCCCAGTTTCTGTGTCCTTTCTTGCCCCGTCTCCTTACCTGCTCCTGGATACCCCCCATCCACTTGATCTTCACCTCCAGTTTCTGCCCAGCTATACCTCCCAGACTGAGAAAGGAAGGATTAAAGGACCCCAGGTTCAAGTCAATAGGGTGGCTAGTTTATCCCAACCTGGTGACTCAGTTCTGATAATAAGGTCACTAAAATAAGGCTATCTTCCCCACAGGCCTGGTGACAGCTCTCTGTCTGGATAACCTACTTCCACCACTGCCTAGAATTGGGTTCTGCCTTCCTTTTTCCTATCTGCTTGCTGGGAATCAGAGCCCTGCCCCTGACTTCCAGCAGAGCCCTTCTGTCCATTGCTAGATCTCCGGAGGCCACACTCTGCTTGCCGGGATTTGGGACCCTCTCTTGATCGGCAGTACCCATTGCATTGTGCTGCCTCTGCTAGGACAGGAAGTGCCCTTTTGCTTCCGGTTGCTCGCAGCTACCACTTCCGCGTGGTCATTGCCAGTCATATTGCCCCTGGGCCTTCAGCACCTGTCTCAGTCCTGTGGCCCACCTAATACAGGGTCTTGGTTCTTACTAGTCTTCTATGACAAACCAAGCCACAGTCATACCGGATCCTGGGATAGGATACAGCAGAGCCACCTGTCCTAATGGCCTGTTTGAAACTCTTTCATACTCCATCCAAGTCTCATAACTAGGAAACAAAACTAGCTCTGTGAACCAGGATTTATGAGCTCAGATTTGGATGTAAAAAATAATTCATGATTAGCAAGGGAAGTTATTTTCATGACTTGAAGAGCAATATCATCCTTCATACTATGTTTGATATTTCTTTGGCTCATCAAAAAACATTCTGCAGTGAAGCCACCTTCAGCCAGATGAAACTCACACTGTCTACAGATTGGCAGATGCCATAAGCCATAAACTGAGTGGCCAGGAACCATGAGGATTAGATTAGGGTATGCAAATAGATCTGACCAAATCTCACCCACTTCCTCTCCCTGGAGTGGGCCAGCATTCCCGTAGAGACAAGCCGCAGGTTGCTGCAGAGTTTCTCTGCTCTCAGCGCTCAAAGTAGCCGAAAAGTGAAAACCATGAATATTGAGCAGATTAGCGTAGAGAAACTCCTGGCTGAAAAAGAGCCCATTCTTAACCACCTGTTTCAGCAAACACTGAACCCAGCAGGGTGCTGTAGTGTGAATTAGCTCATGTGTCAGATCAGTGGGAATGACAACCAGCCAAGCTGGACTTTTTCTCTATTGATGATCTTTGGCACAATTTGAAAAGAAGATAAGGTGGGTGACTCCTAACATGTCCCGGTTCCCTCCCGCCCAACCAGAACAAAAACACTCAGCCATTTCCTTGAAAACTGCACAGATAGCAGAAAGGCCAAATGAGGAAAATATGCTAGGGAATATTAGTTGTCACGCCACCTCACATGATGTCTCAGAATCTGTAACCTAATATGTGTACAGAGCCCTATAATCTTAACACTTTATCTCACTCAGCAATGATCAGTGACACAAACGTGTGTACAGATTGCCAGCAAACCCGTGATGTGGGCTCTGAGTACAGAATGTTCCGACGGCATCTGAGAAATACCTAAGGGTGGGGGAGATGGAGGAGTGGGGAGAAGGTTTGCTAATGCAGAGATTTCAAAAATCCAGAGATCTGCACACTAATGGGAAATTACTATGAGAAACGTACCAAAAATAAAAAATGAAAAGAAAGACATGGGGGAGGAGGAAAAGGAATGCGAATAGAGAGAAAGCAAACAGGACTGCCACACCCCCTCCCAGATTAGGGGTCCACACAAGCATAACGCACAACACAACAGACAGTAATAACTGCAGGCCCTCCACGTGGTCTGTAGAAAGTTTACAATGACCAATGCTCATCTCTTCAACTTTGGCAAGCAAATTTCCTCCCCCTAGAAGCCTACATTCATTTCTTCTCTCATCACTTCTCCGTAACTTATTGCCCTTTGTTAAGGTGATATAAAATCTCCCCACCAAATTTAACCATTTCTTCGGGGTTTCTTTTCTGTGAAAACCTCTGTATACAAAAAAATTAAAATATTAATATCAAACCAAAAATTGTATGCCTATTTTCTATTAATCTGGTTTTTATCAGTTTAATTTGTAGATCCCAGATGCAAAGCATATGGGAGTAGAGGAAAATTATTTTCCCTTTCTTACAAGGGATATGTCTGTTCTAGCCATTAAAAGAAGAAAAAAGCCAATCAGAAGTCACGATAAGAGAGGCAAACTGAAATGTGACATGGCTTGGAAAAATAGAAGGGATGTAAATAAAAAGGAACCCATTTTTTTCATCCTATGGATGGATATTTTGGGCAACATAAAACCACTTTCCATCTTTATGGTGCTTATGTATTACCTGATTCTGGAAATAATATTTATACACTCAATATTATAAATGTCTCTTGTTGGTTTGCAGTTTTTAAGGTCAAGCTATGGGCAAAGGACAGAAAGCTAACTTAAAATTACAGAACAGAGTGCAAAGTTGAGTCTAGATAATGGAAGTATTCAGCTGACAAGCTGGGAGGAGGAAAGGGTGGAGCCGGGGCTAGCAGCTGTGATCGCCTTTCCTCATCTTACAGCACCGGGAGTGAGCTGATAATGTCAGAAGCTGATAAATCACGAACTAGAAATTTATGCATATTATTTAAATTTATTCATTAAACTGTTAAATATCTTAAAATATCAAAGTAACTAATAAAAATCAGAAAGTACAATGCAGATAGGATGAGGTAGGGTCTGTGTACTGAATTTCATGCCTTTCATTTGATATATTGCATATTACTTGAAGTCGATAAGGCCAGAAATACTGCTTACTTCCATGATATAGAAGACCTAAAACCAGAGCACTGTTTTTAATGGTTACTTCTGGGAAAAAGAACTAAGGATTTGGGGCGGGGGGTGTTTAGCTTAACAGAGAGAAACCCTTTTACTTTCATTCATATCACTAGGTACTCTTTCAGTTATTTTTATTTATTTTTTAACATTCTGTGATTAGCCTTTTATAAATAATACTGTATATATTTATAAACTACTCGTGATACTTTTTTATGGGAGTGGGAACTGGGAAGATTGTGCCCCCATATTATCCAAGGGTATCCCAGTCTCTAGCCCACTACCCCAGCTGCCCTAGGAGGTCTGAGATCACCCAGTATCTAGGAGACTCGGGGTAATTGAGAACACCTTCCTCCAGGGACAATCTGGGGTATCTGACTCAGGTGTGGTCCAAGGAGGACGATGTCTTCTAGTGCTCTAAGCACTGCCAAGCTATTCAGCAGGTGTCGGGTCAGACTCTGTGAGAACATGCTACCACTGTGCCTGTTCCTGCCTGGCACAGGAAGGGTGAGCGGCTGTTTGGAGATAATTCACCTGCCTTCTGGCCATCCATATTAGATATTCCCCTAACCTGAGCTTTTCAAAGAAAATTCCTATGCCCTTGATCCTTCTTTGCTTTGGATCTGCTTATCTCCTGGGAATTTCCAGTGCCTACAGAACTGTGACCCCATCAGTAAGGTTGATTCTCCCCCGGGATGTCCCAGGCTTTGTAGATGGGGGTTTCAGAGCGCAGTTTTAGGAAGACATTTTGTTCATGGGTATCCAAAGCAAGCCTCTAATGCACCGAGCAGTCCTGAGCCCTTGTGTTGTCAGTCTCCCTGCCAACCCATCAGTGCCCCGTCAGGGCCGACTCACCCAAGAGCCTGCGCAAACGTTGTCAGCACGGCTCTGAGGCTTCTGCCAAACCTATGATGGGCAGCTCTTCTGGGAAGAATCGTATTTCTGATTGCAGCTGGCCATTCATCAAGCACTGGGAATTTGCCTAATCTCGTCTGTAGGCCTAGGGGACGCCGTCTCCACCTGAACGCAGCTTCCCCACCCCACGCCTCACCACAGTTCTCCTCCACATTCCCCAGCCCTGTCTTACCCTCGGAGCTATCGTAACATCCCAACCTCATCTGATAACAGCAATCCATTCCTGTGTGACCCAACAATTTTCAACCGTGTTGAAAAATACTCCTTGGAACATTTTCTCTTTTTTTTATGCTTTGGAATATTAAGGACCGATAGAGTCACTGAGTCATAACAAGGTTGATTGCCAGCGATCACCCTGTGTAGCTCTCTGCCCACTCCCAGGAGGACGGCGGTGGCACAGATAGGTGCACGGTCAGATAGAAGTATTCTGAGGATGGTGAAAAATATTTGCAGGTGCTGGAGTTTAGGAATTCCCACCCATGTAGAGTAAGCAGCTGCCTTTTATATGTTCTTAAGTCCAGCTGTTGGAACTGAGTTTATATGTGAAACAAGAAGTACCTCAGATGTAGTGGATGGCAGGAGAGGGGGCAACCCCTTCCCCAGGACTGAAGGTCAGCTGGCTGGGGGAGGGGGGAGGCTATTGCTACCTGGGAATGAGCAGTTTCTGATTCCTTGTAATTTACATGACAGCCCAAGAGCTGGCAGCTCTGGGGCTTCAGGTGCCCAGGACTATAGGGACAGTTTCCTGCATGGGGCATAACATGCTCTCCTGCTGACCCTCTTAGGGGCCCACAGAGCCCGTCACTAGGACTGCCCCTGGGAAATACAGCGGGAGCTCCTGGATTTCTAATAGGAGCAATCTGATTTTCATGCAACAGCCTTTCATTGAGAAATGAAAGCTTGTGAGGATCATCAAGACGGCTCAAAACTTGAGCATCAGCTTATTTACCTCTTCAGGGGATACATTTTGAACAATTTTTCTGATGTTTAAAGTTCAGCAAAATGCAAACTTCTGAAGTCCTCTTCACGTTGATTTTAGGGATCTCTAGGGGAATGCTCTGTCTCACTTAATAGTAATGAGTCAGCAGAAGCAGTGCCAGGAGTTATTTATAGCAACTCTGGCGGCCTCTGGCTGAGATTCGGGCTGAGTTAGTGGCCTGCATTCAGGCTGAGTTCAGTGGTCAGGATGGAAGTGACACTGTCCCCACAGAAGTGATACTGAAGCGCTTACAGAAGCACTGGCTCCAAGCTGAGAGGGCTGAACTCTCCTCCCCTTGCTGGCCCCTTCCTCTGAGATCCTAAATAAAGGGACAGAGTTCACAGCTCCCGGACAGTCTTGGCAGAAACATACTGCGCCCTTTCCTCAGGATGCGTTCAGCGCACCCTAATCTCGAGAAAGACTGACCCCAGAACTTCATGGTTGGAAATAATTAGGCAAGAAAATCCCTTCTCTGGATTTCTCGTAACTGTCAAAAATGATGAGTAACGGAAAAATTCCTTCAGGTCGGATTTCTCGCTGTCCCCAAACCTTTGCACTGTATTGTGTATAGAAAGAACATAACATCCCGGTAGCATGATAAGGTGAGCGAGGCTATTTCTGCTTTTTGACTGTTCATATGATTTTCTATCATAAGCCAAGGGCCTGAGAGATAGCTGCATAAACCTGGAAAATGGAACACGCTTCACCCCGTCACCTCTCCCCGGCTGTAGAAAACACATCCTTTTGTCTTGGCTAACACATTTTGGAAAAATGATTTAAACTTTGGCAGCGATAGATAGCTTTTTATATCCTATTTTGATTGTCTTTAAGGTTAACCGTAGAGAAAGCAACCTTTGATTCCCATGCGCTGAAGAATCTTAAAATGTCCCCGTCCTATTTTTTTTTCTTTTTAAATGATGTTTATATGTTGAGACACATAGAAGCAAGAATTATCTCAATGTTTCACATCGAGGGTGCTGAAAATGAGTTCCCACACTCTTCCATTCTCCAGAGAGTGCGAGCTCCTTCAAGGCAGGGGTTGTTTTTCATACTAGATGCCTGCCAGGAGTTCTTCTATCCCTGTAGATTAAAAATCAGTGACTCAGATACAGTGCAGACTGCATAAAAGTCTGCTGCACTGAATTTAATAAAAATCAAAATCACTCTCGTGTCCTGGAGCAATGGCACATTCATTTATGCTGATGATCGTTATTATTTATGCTGCAATAATCGTTATTGGAGTTTATGGGTTTTTTTTTTTTTTTTGGCCGGGGCTGGGTTTGAACCTGCCACCTCCGGCATATGGGGTCGGGGTGAAATTCTGTGTTGTGTTTCATTCCCAGGTGCAGCTACTTTTTCCCTTTTCTTCCCCCAAGTTGCAGGGAAAGTCCTGAGCCCACTCAGACCTTAGGCCTACAGCCCTGGGAGAATACCCTCCTCTGGGGTTCAAGCCCTTCCTTCGTGTCCAGTAGGGGACATGTGTAGCCACTGCTCCTGAGACCCGGGAAGGGAAGAGGAGGCCCTGGAGCCAGAGGTTTCAGTGTCTCGCTGAAACTCGTGACACTCCCAGGGCTATCTCAGGCCCACCCCAACCGACTGAACGTGGATTACATTTGAACAGAGTCCCTGGCGACTTGGAAGCACAGCCGGGTGCTCAGCAGTCCTTGTTCCTGGATCAGCTCTTCTCAATGCTCCTTCTCTCAGAGGTTAGGAACCCAGGCTCTGCCGGGAAGACTCGCGCCCACCTCCTCTCGGTCTCTCCCTTGCTTGCTCAGGGCTGTCCTTGAACACGACCCATTTTCCTTTTTTTGGTCTATATATATTTCTAACATATGAAATAATATAGTGAACACTTCTGTGCCCATCATCTAGCTTAGAAATAAAACTTTCAAAATAAAATTGCAACCTCCCCCCGACTCTTTCCATCATGGTTCTGAGCACAGCAGGGCAGGACGAACTGCCCTGGGGCGACTCTGCTGCGGCGAAGGTGCCCAGGGAGCAGCGGCCCCTGCTGCAGTGGGACCCGAGACCTCATGGGCGCCCCGGAGGAGTAAGGTCTCAGGTCTGTACTCATCCACTTCGATAGGCTGGACCAAACTAGGAAAGGTCCGACTGGGGTGCGGGGATAGTGTGAGGATGAGGAAGGAAATGTGGTCAAACCGCATTAATGAGGCTGCCTTGTGAGTCCTGGGGGAACTCCCAGAGATCCAAGAGACACAGGAGCAGGGAAACAGCGTCCAGAGTCTCCGCTGCAGACAGCGGCCTCCTAGGCAGGATCCAGGGTAGCAACTGACAAGAGCAGGGATGGCACCCGGCCTGCAGAGGACAGTCCCCTGGGCAGAGACAAGTGGATGAGAGAGGGTTTAGCCACAGGGGGCAAGGACAGTCAGTGGTCAGAATCTGGACCGAGGGTATGGCTCAGGTTTCAGGGTTAAGGATGAGCTCAGACCGGACCACTCGAGGCACATTCCTACAGACCAGAGCTGCTGACTTTCCTCCTGCCGGTGTTCACATTGCTTCTGGACTAACTGATCACGAACAAGGGGACTCTGCTGGGGAAGAAAAGAGGTGAGCGCGGGAGAGGGGAAGGCAGGTAGGCGCTAGGAGCAGGTTTAACTCACATGTCATGAGAAGAGGATGGGGTCAGTTAGCTGGGGCCAACGTGACAGGGCTGGGCTGGTCAGTTTAGTCCTACGTGACCTTCACCTCCTGTCTCCCATTCTTACTATTTTGTAAAATTAGCTCCCACCCTAAAGAGACCCGTCTTGAGTAGTTTAGGAGGATCAATTTAGAAGATTCCCTTTTGAATTAGAAATGTAGTAAGTCACTTGAGTGACGCTGATTATTATTTAAAATAAGGGTTAATGTGGTCTTTGCTTTGAACTTTTTCATGGCAATTTGTTACCCTCTTTGTCTGATAACAGATTCCCACACTAGAAAAAAAATTTTTTCCTTGGGGCCCACACAGCTCCCCAGGTACCCGAGGTAAAGAGACATGTGAGTTATACATTGCTTCATGAGGTCCCAGGCTCTAAACTAGCATGAGTTAAATACCACTTACATGACAGTTAATGTGATAATCCAACACTGTCACTTGATCTCAACAGGACAGCTTTTATGTCTCAGCATTTGTGAACAAACCAATGTACCTGAAAGCTTAGCTTTCCCCCGACTTTCTCTACCACCTCTCCCAACTATACACACACAAACCATGTGACATAAACCCAGAGCACCAGGAAGACCTTGTTCCACTCCTAGAAACGTGTGCTAGGACTGTGCTATAAATTGAGACTCCTAGAGGGGTAAAACCGTGGCCTTAGACACACCTGTCCAGTTGAGAAGTCCAACATGCAAATGGATGGCTTCATCTGGTGTGGGAAGGACGATGCTGGGAATGGTCCCAGCTGCACGGCCATGGAGGCAGGCCCCTCTCCCATGCTGAGTGGAGCTGGGTGGCAGAAAGGAGAGCACAGGCAAAGTGGGAGGGAGACTTGGAAGAGAGACCCATCACATGTGCCAGGAGCCGTAAGTACCATGTTGCTGCTGGGCCATGATCTAAGGCAAGTGTGAGGTGGTCAGAGATGGTGGATTTTGGAGTCTGAGAGCACTGGGTTCAAATCCTACCTCTGTCCCATACATACGTGTGGCTTTGTGTATGTTACTTAATCTTTGGAAACCTTAGTTTTCTTCTCTGATCAGTAGATGAAAAGGTAGAGGGGGGAGAAAAGTGCTAGAAATATCTTTACTGCCTAGTGACAAGTCCATATTCCTAAGAGGATGGGGATAAGGAAGAATAAAGGACAACTGAAGAAAAAGGCATATGCCACGCTCATTACTAAATTTGCTTAACATTTATTACTTCTTTTAGGATTAGTAAGTTGTAAACCTCATTAGAAGCAAACAATAAGATGTGGAATTGACCAGACTTGACAATAGAAATGGATCAAACTATTTTCTCTTCTTATTCAAAGTTTACTCCAAAAGTGGTAGTTATTTTTTTAATCCTTGTACAAATATATTTAGCAGGGGCTACCACATAGGTGTCCCCTAGCAAATCCAAGGACATCCACTGTCCCCTTACATAATAAAGTCCATTCAATCATCAATTGACCATGCCAGTAATTAATGGATGGGGAGACCATCTCCATCATCTCCCCAAAGCTGGGAAATTATGGTTATTCATTTCTCCTTTGCTTTGTAGATTTTTTTGGTTTTGCCAAATACTTTGAAAAGAAAATATCTGCCATTTTGAAGAATTCAATCAAGATGATGGAAAAAATACTATGAAGACATACTAGGGAGGAGCATAGCAATTGTTTGCCTTTCTTATTGTGCCTGCCTTCCTATTCAGAAGTCTTTTCTTCACTGAACATAGCATCTCTTCATCAGCAGGTAAAATTACTGACCACTCAGGGTAAGCTATAGATAAGCTTCTGCCACATCACAACATGGCTAGGAGTTATGCCACTATTTCAGATCACCACATTGGACAGCTGATGTCTGCAGCCAGGCCTTGACCACCAGGCTTCACTGTTGGCAAAGGTCAGTGTTTAACAGTGATGGTTTTGATTTCAGTGAAGAAGTCGTAAGAGTCCTTAGCTCCTTCTCTACCTATCCCAGAGCTCTTCATCCCCCCAAAAGGAAGGTTCAGCTCTCTGATGAGCCAGCAGTTGGTCCAGACCAAGCCTGCCTGCAGCTTCTTAGCCACCCGGTGGACACGCCCCACATCTCTTGACCACACTGTAGCTGCCAGCCCATATTTAACATTGTTGGCTCTTTGGATCACTTCCTCTTCATTATTGAAGGGAGTGACACACGTCACTGGGCCAAATATCTCTTCTCTCATGCAGCAGGATTCATCCTTAATGTCTGTTATCACTGTGGGAAGCATAAAGTATCCTGCCTGATTCCTGGCAGGCAGGTGCAACTCATCCACTCCCTCCCCACACTGAACTTGAGCGCCTTCAGTGAGAGCTTTCTCGACGTAATTTCTGACCTGGAAGGGCAAAACTGTTATTAGCAACATCTTAACTATTTGGCTTCACACAAATCAGAAGAAAATTCAACATTTCCTCATCATCTTGGAAACAGGGATAAGGTTATTGCTAAGAAATCCAGGGTCGATTATATATCTTAAAACTCAGCTGCTAAACCTGAGGGCAGAGGAGCTCCAACCATCATCATTTGGGCATTCAGCCCTCATACACAGGAAAGAAGGAATTTATTTAATGTCTAAGTACCAGGTACTCAGACCAGAGCTTTTCATACGTGCCAATTTGATTCCCTCAAAATTCTATGAGCTATTTTTTATCTGTTATTATCCTCTATTTCCTGAGGTTATAATTAAGCCTAAGAAAATGAAAATGGTTCATGCAGCTAAATAGTAAAGCTAGAATTCACCTTCAGCAGTGTTCTATAGTTAAATACACAAAAGAATATTTTCTCCCTTTGGGGGGTTACGTTCATCGCAGAAAATGGGAAGTGAACGATGTGGAGGATTTAGTTAAAAGCCAGGATGCTCTTCAATAGCTGAAAACAAAACATTTCTAATTTCTACTCCCATTACTGATGATACTCTCAAAATATATTGTATCTAGATAATATATTGTAGCTAACTATAACAGGAAATAAATTATGTGATACTTTAACCCTGTGACTCAGAAATAATGACAGATGCTTACTAATAGTGGTTGTACAAATAACTCATTATAATAGTGAGATAAATATACATTTTCATATATGGAAATGTTATTAAAGTCACAGTGATTGATTGTTCTTTCCCTGAGGGTTATTACAAGCATAAGAGAAGAAGAAAAGTATTCTAAAAATTAAAAGTATAGAACAGCAGTTAAGTAGTAAATCAAAGGCAGGGTAAATTTTAAAGTGATGTTTCAGATTCCTACTTATGATTTAGATAAAAAGATTTTGAGCATTCTGCCCTAGTAGTGGATTAGGAATCTGTCACAGAAGTATTTCAATGTGGAGCTATATGTCTATTTGTCATGTTTAAAAAAAAATAATGTTACTCCATTATTAACTGTGATTGCAGTTTATAAAATAATTAATAAGCCATGAAGTTAAAGACTTTAAAATATAAAACATATGGCACAGACTTATGTTCCCTTCCACTCACCCTCTTCCTCCGACACCTGCAATGATCTCAACATCCTCTTCCCCAGATCTTACCCTATTCAAGTTTGTAGGTAGAGGCTAAACTAATTCTGTGCTTTTCTTTCCCAAGTCTGCTCTCTTGCTTCTTTTGAAACAACCCTCCTACATACACACATTAACTGAAAAATGCCAAAGCCGAGCTCCCCTGTGAACAGGGGAAATGAAGGTGAGCACCCCCAGAGACCCTGCTGGGAAGCAGGACATAGTAAATGATTCAGAGCTGCACAAGGAGTGCCTGGCTTTAAGCTTTCATTTCTGAACAAGATTATGCAATTTATCTCCCAGAAGTTCTTGGGGTAATAACATATGATGAGATGTGTCGGTTTTCAAATCAGGAACTTACCAAAACATTCAATACCTGAGGAGACTCACACTAAATTGAATTTATTTCCTAGAGAAAATAGGACTGGATGATAGGATGCTACCTACCCTGGCAGCGGAGGAGCAGAGATTTTCCAGAAAATCAGGGGAGAAGAGACTTGTGGCTGATAATATGTAAGGAATAATTATAAAACTTTTTCGACGAGGAGATAATAGTAGCTTTGGACATGAAATCAGAGATAGAGGCTAAGAGAGTGGACTTGAGGGCCCAACTTTATTCAAAGATCAAACAGTGCCTCCTTTCACTAGCAGAGGTCACCACAAGAGTTAGGCCTGACTCCAGGCCCTCGTGGGGGATGTACCATGAACTTCCTCTACACTTCCTCCAGCTTCATTGTAAACTCTCCAGAACTTTCTCTCTCCAGTTGCTCACATCTTGGGGCAGGCAGGCACATAGCCGGATTCTCCAGAGTGTACATTGAGGAAAGATTCAGGAGGGTAGGAAGAAAAACAAAAAGCAACTCTGTGAAAGGAAATAGGAGCCTTTTTTTCATTCCATGAGGACAGAGTCCCCTGCAGGCCTGTGTGTGTCCCTGTGGAGTCACAGGGACGGTAGCAAGCCACACCCGCATTTAGGAACATGCTGCCCCTTGGCCATCACAATGCAAACTGTACATATTCAAGTCATATACCCAGACCCCAGACTCTGCATGGCCAGCTTGATTTGGATAAGGCGAGAGACACACTGCTGGAGTACAAAGGAGGCAGCCAGGCTTCCTGGGCACGCAGCCCCCAAAGCTTTGTGGAGAAAAGGAGGAAAGATGCCCACCAGCGGAGGGCGCCACTGCCTCCTGCCTCCCCGATGGATTGGCACGCTGAACTGAAGAGTCACAGACTGAAAGGCCACACTCACTCTTTGCCACTTGCTTCTATCAGTTCCATCCCAAAGGGCAGAGACAGGAGGGCTTTGTCAGGAGAACTGAGCTGACGGCCCCCATCTGGAGTTGGAGACTCACAGGGTGAAGTAGTGCCTCTTGCATCAGAGAACACGTGTTCCGCGTGGAACAGGGAAGCTGGCAGACACCTTCTAAGCCACAGCCAGATGGGGTCAGCAGGCAGGTTTCCGGGGGGGGGGCCACATCCCTCTGAGGCCTTGTCTGGAGAAGGCACCTGGGAGAGCTAAGGGGAGGTCAGCACTAGGTGGGAGGAATCCAACGGAAAGGACGTAAAAAAAAAGACGGTTTTATATGTGGTGGGGCGATGGAAATACCATCTTTATTCTTTCCTCTGGCTGATACTATTTTCAAGTTTTCAACTGTGAATAACTTTTTAACGGTGTGCAAAATCTTTCCTCGTTAATAGCAGTGGAATTTTGGAGTTTTCTGAGAGGAGTGCAAACTATTTAGCTGCACTTTATTTTGATAAGAAGAAAAGTGGCTAAAAAGTTATTTTCTGGAAGGAGTAAATAGGAAATCAAAAGTAGCTGAGTGAGAAGCCTGCAGTTCAGTTACTAGTAAAGCACCGACGTCGCTTTCTCAGTGTGGACACACGTACCTTGGCAACGTGAGAGTCTCACAGTAGGGAAAAACTGGGTGAGTGGATGTAGAAATTCTCTGCCTCATCTTTGAAATTTTCTATAAATCTTAAATTAGTGTAAAATAGAAAAGTTTATTTTTTAAAAAGTAGTTGACTGAGAGAGAAAATGACCAATGAGAAAAAATATCTCGGGTTTTTAAAAACTTTTTTTTAAAACATAGCTATTAGCCAGGCATTGTGGTGGGTGCTTGTGGTCCCAGCTACTTGGGAGGCTGAGGCAAGAGAATCGCCTAAGCCCAAGAGTTGGAGGTTGCTGTGAGCCAGGACGCCATAGCACTCTACCGAGGGCGACAAAATAAGACTCTGTCTCTAAAAAAATAATAATAAAAAAATAAAACATAAGCATGTGCTGGGTGGTACCTGTGGCTCAAAGGAGTAGGGCGCCAGCCTCATATATCAGAGGTCATGGGTTTAAACCCAGCCCTGGCCCGAAACTGAAAAAAACAAAACAAAAGCATAAGCATGTGCTTTGGCCTTGTTTTGAACATGGTCAGAAAAAATTAATAAAGGTTAGGTTTCATCATTTCCAGAGTGACCTATAGTACCCGAGTATACTAAATTGAAATGATATTAAGATAACACAATAATATATTAAATAAACACTTGGTTTTCTGTAATAATTTGGCTTTTAGAACATTGCATTTCTGGACTTATTTGGGGGAGAGGCTGGCACCGTGGATGGCTTTACCAATGTTTCTAGTGTTGAAAAATATCAAATATCAAAAGTAGTTTCGATCTGCTAGGTCTCTTGGCTTTTGCCCATAGCTTCTGTGGTAATGATGCTGGAAATAATGAGGAGTGATAGCCTTCCCATCTTCTCTTCCTTTAGGTAAAGATGGAGTTGATAAAAACATAGCATATAAAATGGGCTGATGTCATCATAAGATGAGGCACGTTTATTACTTTAAGGAGGTAAAAGGGATGAAAATTAGTTGTAAAAAATAATAGGACATCAGACATGAGAATGAGCACCCAATGGTCAGATGTTGGCTTTGATTACTGTCCTCCCCTGAAAGAAATCAAGGCTCGATAGAGAGAGTTCCTATGTCCATGGGGAACAAAGCAACTCAGACAGCCTGAGACCACCTGTCGGAATGTAGAGGTGCCTAAGGGTGGCCTCTGGTGAGCTCAGAAGCACAGACAGCCAGTCAAAGAGGGGGTTCCCAAGGTGGCTTTGAAGGTGATGGAATAAGGCCTGTTGGGTGTTATATTTCATAAACCCAGAGCATAGGTGATCATAAAACATTAATAAATGACACTCCCGGAACTCAGTGTCTTGTATAAATCATCGCAATATTAAACATTTAATTCCCCAACGATGGCCCATTTATGTTTAGTCCATGTTTGAAAAAAATATTAAAAAGGAGGGCTCCTATGGCCAAGCAGGGACATGCCCCCCCCCAAAACAAAAACGATTGCTGAAAATCCATAGTGATGACAGTGCCCTGAAACCCGTTGAGCCTACCATTGGCCTAAGTTCATTATGCAGCCCAACAGGGCAACATATTCAAAGTGTGACAGAGGACAGCCGTAGCTGCCAGTAGGAATCAAAGTGTGACATCAGTCTCTCTCTGTCCTACCTCTCTCTCTAACGCACAAGCACAGAAGACACTGTGTGTGTTTAGGGGCTACAGATCATTCAACTGATGCAGAAAAGTCAGATACTTAGATTTGTTTCATTAATACATCTCCTCTCTTTGGGTAACTAAAACAGTTATTATGGCAGTTATTATTAAAAAAGAAAAAACAGAGGAAATGCTCACCATCCTTAATGATCAGAGAAATGCAAATCAAAACTACTTTGAGATACCATCCATCCAGCTATTTTTTGTTGTTGTTGTAGTTTGGCTGGGGCCAGGTTTGAACCCGCGACCCTCTGTATATGGGGCCGGCGTCCTACCCACTGAGCCACAGGCACCAACCTAGACTTTCTTCTATTAAAATGTTAACCTCGCTTTTAAAATTACTGCGATAAGAAAGATAGACATATGTCTTCTTCCTTCTTTCTTATAAGAAACAGTGTTCAAAATGGTGTTGATAGATTGAGTTAAGATGATAACAATGTTCTCCGTCCATGATGATAAGTCTAAAAGGTAAATTAAAATCAGAAATCCCAGCATCCCCTGAGAATTTGTTAGAAATGTAGAATTTTGGAAATCCTCCTGATTCACCTAATCAGTTTTTGTATTTTTTTTAAAGACCCTCAGATAGTTCTAATGAATATTATGTTTCTGGAGCACTGATAAAATAAAAAGACAAAATTTGTCAATTTTACAGTATTCAATTTATCTGAATTTGGTAATAGTATCATTTCAAAATAGTTCTTTGCCAAGAAAAATCAATCATAAAGAGAAAGGAGTATTTCTATTACTTATCACAAACTTTTAATATTAAAAATCAGTTCATATCAATATCATTACATCCACTATACAATGAATATAACCCAATATTCTTTTACTGATGAGAAGATCAATAACTAAAAATGGTAAATAACTTGTCAAAAAGCACAAAGCTAACAACTTAACATGTTGGATTTTAGCTAGTTACCCTGTTATTTTTTTAATTTATTTAATATATTCACAAAGTTTGTAAAATAAGTATTATTAGTAACTTCATTTTAGAGATAACATAACAACAGCTTTAAAATGATAAGGAGCCGGGTGTGGTCGTATGAGCTGCAAGTCCCGATACTCAGGGGGCTGAGGCAATAGGGTCAGGTGAAACCATGGGGTCAAGGCCATCCGACACTACAATCATGACGAGAATGGCCTGGACAAAAGTGCAAAAAATCTCTTTAAAAAATGATAAGAAACTTACTCTAAATCATACAATATTAAATATGCCAAAGAGCCCCCCCTCTCTGTTCCTCAACACCATGTTCTTGATCACGTAATTCTATAATTCCAGCCATCCCATATATAGCATAGATTTCCAAAAATAGACAAGAAACACGGCAGGTGCAAGGAAGTCGGAGGAGGCAACTTGAAAGCGAAAGCAAATGGAATTTAATATATCTTGACACAGAGAAGGAGAGAGGTTTTATTTCAGGGCCAATTGCATATTTTAATTTCTCTCAAAACAAAAGTGAATCAGTTTAGGCAGGAATGCAATGTAAGAAGTCTTGTGTTTTGAACAGACTGCTTTACTATTACTATGGAAAACATCCAGGAAAAAAGAACAGAATGTGTGCTCAGGAAAAATAGCAATTATTTGTTACTGAATTCTAGTCCAAGGTTAATGGCAGCTTAGAGCAGTGGATTGGCACCAAAAGTCAGAGATAAGCCATTGAATCTGAAGACTACTTAGAAATAAATCAATGGAAATGGCAAATAGAATTTGATATATTGCATGAAGGTAAAAAGTAGTCTCAAAGAATTTTTTTAAATTAAATCATAGCTGTGTACATTCATGCAATCATGGGATACAATGTGCTGGTTCTATATATAATTTGAAATATTTTCATCGAACTTGTTACCATAGCCTTCATGGCATTTTCTTAGTTATTGTGTGAAGACCTTTTTATTCTACATTTAGTAAGTTTCATTTGTACCCTTCTTGTTGCCATTATTTCTTAACATGTCGTGTCCCCAACTCCCTAAAGGTAGAGCTGATGCTT
>CAUYON010100129.1:0-26592 GCA_963573935.1 Arctocebus calabarensis | reverse complement strand
ATCTTCCTTCTCATCTTTCTCTGGGACCAAATCTTAGCCATCTTTTCAAAGTCTCTGCTTGTTTCTCTTCCTGACTCTGGGAAGTCAGAAGTAATATCTCCTGTGTTTGAACTTCCAAGTTGCTCTATGGCCCTCAAAGCTCCTAACATGTAATAATTATTGGTCTATATTGATCTCTTACCTGAGACTAAAACTTGAGACCAGAAATAATATCTCATTGATAATTTTTAGTTCTCACAGCACCTACTAAAATGTCTGGCATTTAATGGTTATAATGTATTTTATTTATTATCTGTAATATAATAAATCATATAGGAAGATGACTAAAAGCTTCACTCTTATTCACCCAATGACTAATGTGGTGGGTCTGTTAATCAGCCTCTGAGGCCATTTTTAAACCTTTCCCAGATACCTGGACTTCTAACTCATAGTTGCAGTTACTATCAAGTCCATAAAGAGTCTTCTTATGATTGATGCTTCCTAATACATCAGTAGCTTCATAGCTGTAACTAATGCAACTATGTATTAATGAAGATGTTTTCTGTATTATAGGTTTTCTAGTCAATGATCCATTAAGAGAATGGGTTCTTTATACTGACATGTGACTAATTCAGTGCCTTGGGATTTGAGTCGTACTATCTTTTCTTCACCATCTGTTACCCATCTTCTTTAAGCAATAGACCTGTCCTTTCTTTGTTTCTCTCCAAAGTTTACAAAGTCACATGTGTCATTCTAGGAGCACAGCTTGGGACAGTAATTTCTCTTCCTCTTTCTGGAATGATTTGCTACTACATGGATTGGACTTACGTCTTTTACTTTTTTGGTAAGTTTAAAGATTTAACCTAAATTATATTACAACAAATTCAAAATATAATAGTAGTCTAATAATTATTAAAAATATATATTTCAGGCTGGACAAGGTGGCCCATGCCTATAATCCTAGTACTCTGGGAGGCCCAGGCATCACTTCAGGATAGGAGTTCAAGCTCAGCCCAAGCAAGAGGGAGACCCTATCTCTATTAAAAAATAGAAAAATCATCCAGGTGTATTGGTGCATGCCTGTAGTCCCAGCTACTCAGGAGGGTGAGGCAGGAGGATAACTTGAGCCTGGGAGTTTGAGGTTGTAGTGAGCTAAGATGATGCTACTATACTCTAACCTGGGCGACAGAGTAAGACTGTCTCGAAAAAATAAAATACATACATACGTATATACACCCACAACATATATACACACATGTGTTCCAACCTACTGAAGTAATCATTTCCTAAGCTATAAAGTTCTACCACTCTCATAATGGTTTCTCAAGTTGATATGGTTAAAATGACCTAGTGAGTTGTGACTTGATGGTAGTTGTATAGTATTTCTCAATAAAAGCTACTGTTGGATCTTAGATTTAAATGGAACATTTACTTTGAAAAATTACTGTCTTGGTTAGTATAAATGCAAAATGTATATTTTGAAAACATTACCTCTCAAGCAAAGTAGGATGTTGTGACCTGATAGTTCTAATCTTTTTTGTCTTTTTATTTAGTCCCAGGGTATTTTATTTCTCAATTTCATTGGCTAGATGATACACATTTTTAATAAATTAGATTTTCATATAGACATATCATATTGGAATTACATCTGCAACTGAAACAAAAAAATTAAGACAGACACCCATGGGGTTATATAGATTGTGGAAATTTATTTTAAAGAAGATTTGTCTGACACTAAAACCAATTTTACATTGGTATATAGTTACATAATTTTTTTCAAAACATATAAAAAATGCTGTTGGTACATTCTATTTTTATTTGACTATTATTTTTCGATTTGAAGGTGTACTTGGAATATTTTGGTTTATTTTATGGATGTGGTTTGTTAGCAACACACCAGAGATGAACAAGAGAATCTCCCATTCTGAAAAGGAATACATTGCTGCATCATTAAGAAATCAGGTATGGACTTTGGAACATTTAAAAAATAATGTCAGACCTTATTTTCTTCAGAATCAGGATACTAATTTTCCAAATAGATGTTTCTACTGCACATGCTCCAGGCAAAGTAGAATAGGTAAGTAAGATACATGTCTGAGGCTCGGCACCTGTGGCTCAATGGGCTAAAGCATCAGCCACGTACACCTGAGCTGGCAGGTTCGAATCCAGCCCGGGCCCGCCAAACAACAATAACAGCTGCAACCAAAAAATGGCCGGGCGTTGTGGTGGGCGCCTGTAGTCCCAGCTACTTGGGAGGCAGAGACAGGAGACTCGCTTGACCCCAGAAATTGGAGGTTGCTGTGAGCTGTGATGCCACAGCACTCTATCCAGAGTGATAGCTTGAGGCTCTGTCTCAAAAAAAAAAAAAGATACATGTCTGAAATACTGTCCGAGGAATTCCAAGGCTTTCTGTTTTCCATGGAAAGTATAGTTTTATAAACTATAAAAGCTTACTTTTCAAAGTCATCTTAAACCTTTAAGAGTTTAAGAACTCACTTATCAAATGAAACTTAAATTTGGTTTTTCTTCTTAAGTAGTAAAAACTATGTAATTTATGGAAGGAATCTCATACCCACATTCTGTTTGTTGTTAGAAAACCTGAATGGCCAGGCATAGTGCAGGTACCTATAGTCCCAGCTACTTGGGAGGTTGAGGCAAGAGAATTGCTTAAGCCCAAGAGTTTGAGGTTGCTGTGAGCTGTGATGCTACAGCACTCTACTGAGGGCAATATAATGAAAATCTGTCTAAAAAAAAAAAAAAAACCATCTAATGTGTTTATACAGTTAGAGCATCTCAAAGCTGAGATGCTCTGAAATCCAAAACTTTTTGAGTGCTGCCATGATGCTCACAGGAAATGCTCATTGGAGTATTTCGGATTTCATATTTTTGCATTTGAGATCCTCAGTCGATAATCAATACATATATTCCAAATTCTGGGGGAAAAAAATCAGAAACCTGAAACACTCAGCTTCCTAGCATTTCTGATAAGGGACACTCAACCTGAATCTGTGTTTTAAATGAGTTTGATTAAATAGGGAGAACAGCACAGTTACTATGACATATTAATAAGATGCAGCCTATTTGCTCTTCCAGAGTAGGTCTTTTGAGAAAAAAATTATATTTTATTATAACTAGATTTGTGTCATTTAAGCATAAAAGCAAATCAGAAATCATAACTTAAACTAGTACATTTTCATGCCAAGGAAACAAAATATTTGCCTTTTAAGTAGAATGAAAGAAGAGCATGAAAATATTAGGAAAGATTAAAACATCTGCGGTTTGATTTAGTATTTCTTATTGGCTTCAATATCACTTTATTAGTTGGAAAACAGGAAATATTTTATCAAAAATTTTCCTTACCCATTAAGTTATCATGATTGATTTTTTTTTTAATGTTTTGTGGAGACGAGGTCTTGCTATAGTGGCCAGGTCGGTCTGAACTCCTGGCCTCAAGCAGTCCTCCTGTCCCAGCCTCCTAGAGTGATGAGATTATAGGTGAGAGCCCCTACACTCGGTCTACAGTTCAAATTTTTATATATCGTATAACTAGGCTGTAATTAAAACTTTACTCCTTAATATTTCTTTTTAAGTTTTTTAATTTTGCTACAAAAGTCTCTACAAGCAGCCGAACTTTAAGAAATACGACATCTCTTGGTCCTTGCCAAAGACTGGCAAAAACTTAGAAACAGAAGAAATCAGCAATGTTATTTTAAAAGTTACTCTGAGAGGTCAGCACAGCTGCTCATGCCCGATAATCCCAGCCCTTCAGGAGGCCGAAGCAGGGGAGGATTTCCTGAGACCAGTTCAAGACCAGCCAGGGCAACATAATGAGACCTCATCTCTACAAAAAAAGATTTTGAAACTTAGCCAGGTGTTGTGGCGTGGACCTGTATGGGAAGATCCCTCGAGCCAGGAGTTCCGAGCTGCAGTGAGCTATGGTCATGTCACTGCACTCCAGCCTGAGTAACAGAACGACACTCTGTCTCATAATAGAAGGTTACTATGAGGGTTTGGTGTGCTATATGATTTTAATTAAATGAATCATCCATTTTTCCCCCTTAAGAGACAGATAAAAAAGAATTTAATACATTGCAAACAGATCTTGCCCTGTAAAATATATGTTTCCTCGCATGTTCTCAGCATTGAGGATTAACAGCTTGCCTCTTTCCAATACTTCATTTTGGTCATTAATTTCATGAGGCTATGAAACTTTTCCATTTTTTTATTATTCTTTAAAAGCTTTCTCTATCTTGGTAAGTGTCTCAATCTGCCCACATTCAAACTTAGGTGATTTTTCTGTATGCTTCAGAAAATGGAACATTCGGATGCAAGAGGCATTAGGAGAATTAGGTTCCATAGAGCCTCGCACTGCGTTCTCAAAGCAGATGGTGTTGTAGTTGAAAAGGTGGTGAAATAATGATGTGAAGCTCCGTCGTTAAGTCTTGGACCCAAGAAACGCACAGCACCTGCTCTGCTTCCCTCCTTCTCTAAACAACTTTGTGAGACCTTCCTGTGACCTAGATTCTGTGTCAGCCCCTGAGGACTTAGAGATGAATGAGAGGAAAATTGAAGAACACAGAAGGCAGGGTGCTGGGCCAGCCGGGAGTGGATGGGAAAGCTTCCCGGCGTCGGTGCCTTCTGGGCAGATCCGTCACACACACCTGTAGGGAGCAAAGCTGGGTCTCCAGGTTCCCTGCAGTGCCAGAGAAAGCGCACCGGGAGGAACCACAGGGCCCCTCAGTGACAAAGTTAGAGGATCTTATCACAGCTCAGACTCGCATCAGGTGAATGGGCGAGGGGGGAAAGAACAGTGTTTTGCTCTGGATTTGGTGTTCTCAGAAAGCAGCAGCAGCAGCCGGGTGTGGATCTGAGCACCTTGGGAGGCCAAGGTAGGGGAATTGCTTGAAGCCGGGAGTTCCAGACCAGCCTGAGCAACAGAACAAAACCCTGTCTCCAAAAAAAAAAAAAAGGCAGTAGCAATTCTATGACTGAATGTCTTAATTTTGATCTAGAAGGTGAGGCAAAGGTTGTAATTAGTAAAGACACAGCAGGACTCATCAGCTGGGAGAGGAAGACGTCTGCCCCCTTTTGTAGGGTGGAGCATTCTTGTTTTCACCTGTGCTCAGACGTCACTGGGGAGTGGCCTTGTTTTTGTCTTGCTCCAGATTGCTCATAGAGTGGCCTTGTTTAAGAGAACACCACGGCCTGGTTGCTGGAACCAGTCTGGCTCAGCTGACGGCAGCCAAGCCCTGCTTGTCTTCTTGCTCACTGGTGAAGCTGTATCTAAACAGCCATGAAAGGGAAGTTAAAGTTCAGCAAGCAACCTGGAGGAGTGAGGAACGTGCCAGGGCATGACAGGTGCAGGGCAGAGTGATGACCTCCACGATGTGCCCTCTTAGTGTTGCTGACAGGGACAAGGCACAGAACGGCGGGGGATGGAGGAGGCCAGATCACGGAGGTCCCCCTGGTCTCCCCAAGGAGCTCATTCTTCATCCCCTCCAGCATTGGGTTGCTATGGAGCACTTGTAAGTGTGAAGTGGCAGAAGTGGTTTGCCTTTTAGATTTGTGTGGAAGGAAGATTTATTGGCACGAGGAGTCTCAGTGAGAATGCTATCCTGGTTATCCAGCAAGGAGTCAATGGGTAGAAATGTGATTTCATTCTTTTTTTTTTTTTTTTTTTTTTTTTTTTTATGTTTTTGGCCAGGGTTGGGTTTGAACCCACCACCTCTGGCATATGGGACTGGCGCCCTAATCACTGAGCCACAAGCGCCACCTGTGATTTCATTCTTAACGTAGATTGGACAGTTTTGATAGTACATATGGTTCTAAACCTGATGCTACAATCCATGGTTGCGAGAGGTAGGGAAGGATAGTGGGGAGGGGGAAGATGAAGAGAGGTTGGTAAATGCGTACCGGTATGTGTTTTGATAAAAGAAATCAGACCTGGTGTGAGATTAGTAGGCTGATTATCAGTTTACAATAATCTATTACACACTGCAAAATAGCTAGAAGAGAATAATTTAAATGTTTTCTAGCACAAAGAAGACAAATATTTAAGGTGATAGATATCCCAAGTACACTGAGTTGATGTTTACAAAATTATAGGAGTGTATTAGTATCAAATTATATGTACCCTGAAACTATGTATTAATAAAATATTTTAAGAAAAAATACTGCAAAAAGAGAATAAAACCTGCAGGGCTTCCTGCAGTGACATGGAGAAGGTCACAGCATGACTAGCTCGTGGATAGACCCAGGCTAGTGAGCGCTTCCAGAGCCTCGACCACTGCTGTTTGTTTTTTTGTTTTTTTGTTTTTAAAGGAAAGCATTTTATTTCTTTGCTGCTACATATCTATTTTTTCTTAGTAAATCAGAAACACATACATCATGTATGCACTAATTCATTTATGGGGTACAATGTGCTGATTTCATATAGAATTAGGAATGCTTACATCACACTGGTTGATATGTACCTCATCTCGTTTACTTAATTATTGTGTTAAGACATTTATACTCTATACTAATGGATCCCACATGTACCCTTGCATTATGCACCATAGGTATGATCCCACCATTCACCCTCCCTCAATCTGACCTCCCCTCTCCTCCTCCCTCCTTCATCTTGGGCCATAGTTGTGATCTTTTCTTCATACGAAAGTGTGAGTGATTGTAAATTGGTTTCATAGTACTGAGTACATTGGATATTTTTTTCTTCCATTCTTGAGATACTTTACTAAGTAGGGTATTTTCCAGCTCCATCCATGTAAACGTAAAAGAGGTAAAGTCTCCATCTTTTTTAAGGCTGCATAATACTCCGTGATATACATATACCACAATTTATTAATCCATTCATGGGTCAATGGGTACTTGGGCTTCTTCCATGACTTGGCTATTATGAACTGAGCTGCAATGAACAATCTGGTGCAAATATCTTTGTTATAAAGTGATTTTTGGTCTTTTAGATATACACCTAGAATTTACCTAACAAAGGTCGAGAATGATCTCTGTAAAGAGAACTATGAAACGCCACTTAAGTTCTGTAATTTCTGACCAGGAGATGGAGGCTTTGTGAGCCAAACATCCCAGGAAGTTTGGATTGTAATTCCACAGTCTTGGGAAATCACTTTCTTTCTTCTGAGGGTGATCAGAAGAATCACAAAGATTCCCAACAGGGTTGTTAGTTGCAGCAACCTTTCTTGAGCAAGGGTTCATTTTGTGAAGCTTCCCAATCATGCACTCGGTGTCCACAGGGATGGTGGCTGGACTGATGGAATAACAGACCGGCTATGGAGGGGAGAGGTCAGATGCTGTCAAATACAGGCAGCCCCAAGGGGGACCTGAGGACCTTTGTCCTTGACCAATCAGCCCAGCAAGTTACCATTTGCATGTGGCGTGGCATCTATTTGAATAGCACACACTGGTCCTTGCACCTCCCAGGAGGGAAAACAGACACTTGTTTTCAAAGCCTCAAGGGTAAAAAAGCTTTTGGCTGATGTTGCTCACCATCCTTGTTTGTTTAGAAAAATTAAGGCCTGCCTGGACAGAGCTATCATTTGTTTGCTTCCTCTTATTCTTATTTAAAACAGTTTGTAAGAGAAATCCTCCAGAAAAAAAATCCAGCCTCTCCCAACCCCCATGCCCTTTTTTCTGGAGCATGTTAAAGGGAGGGAAAGGTCATTATCGAGAGCAGACAGAGTTCTCTTTCTCAAGGCTGATTGGGTCATGTCAGGTCCCTGATGCTGCAAACCCATACGTGGCTTCTCACTGTTCCCAGGACAAGGACCCAGATCTTTGGTGTGTCCTCTGAGGCCATGCAGGGTCCGGTCACTGGCTTGTCTCAGGCGTCATCTCACAGGCCACCATCTTGCTGTCCAGCTATGCTCCTTCCCTGCCACTCAGGGCATTTACTTAGTTGTATCATCCACCCAGGAGCCGTTTCCCACTCCTTTCTGTTCAGTTCTCAGCTTAAATGTCACTTCTCAGAGAAGCCCTCCTGGGTCCGCCCCTGATTGTAAAGTCTCCTAATATAAGACATCTGTCTCTTTTCATCCATGACACAATTTTAACCAAGTAATCGATTAGCTGCCAATGAAATCCCCCTTTTAGAATGTTATTCAGTGAAGGTGGAGGGAGGAGACTTGTCTCTCATTTGCATCCCTGTGCCTCATATACACTAATCCCTGAATAAATATTTGCTAAATAGATGATTGATGGAGTAATCTATGAATAAATGAATCAATGGAGATCAATGTAATTGTTTAATCTGAGAGCCTATTTGTCTCTCCTCATCTTTAGATAAATGCCACTTTTGTTTTGTCTTTATGGTTGTAGGATTATGATTTCCTCCAGGGGACTGGTGTCTAGTCAGGCTGGGTGACACTGACAGACTCCACAGAATGTTGTAAGACCTGCGATATGGAAGGTGACATTTGCTGGTTACAGGGACAAGAAGGGGAGGTTTTGAACAGTTCCAATCCTTCAATTAAGTCCCAAGAATACAATTTTCTGGAGGAGAACATTTAAGATTTCAGAGTGGCCAGGATTCCCGAATGTTTTGCGGTCCCCTGCCAAATTCCATGCTCAGTTCTTTCTGGAAACAATTATGTGCAGTGGGAGCCCTGGGGATTGTATGCCGGTGTCTCTGAGCCCAGGTACCCCGTCCATCAGGCTGACAGCCTTGACGGAGACTTCACTCACTGCAGTCCCACTGATCCCTTACAGTGTGTTAATACTCATCATTGAATCCTTCTGATAGTCTTTACAACAGTCAATTATCCTTACATTACAGAGGAGACAATGGAGATCTTGAGGTTCAGAGAGAAGTCACTTAGTCTAAGATCATATGAGTAATGTTACAAGTGAGATTCTGATTGAAGGCTTCCTTACTCCAGCCCTCAAAATCACTTGAGCTTAATGAGGTTGGCCTGTAGTTATGTTTTACCATTCCTATGAATGTGTAGGTGACTATATACTGATTTCATACTAGTATTGAATACATTGGATACTTTTTTTCCATTCTAGAGGTACTTTACTAAAAAGAATAGTTCCAGCTCCATTCAGGTAAACATAAAAGATGTGAAGACTCCATCTTTTTTATGGCTGCATAGTATTCCGTGGTGTACATATACCATAATTTGTTAATGCATTCATGGGTCAATGGGCACTTGGTTTGCTTCCATTACTTGGCAATTATGAATTGGGCTGCAATAAGCATTCTGGTGCAAATGTTTTTGTTGTAAAATGATTTTTGATCATCTGGGGCAAATACCTAGTAAAGGGATTGCAGGATCAAACGGTAGATACACTTTTAGTTACTTGCGTATTCTCTAACCTTCTTTCCAAACAGGCCGTATTAGCTTGCATTCCCACCAGCAGTGTAGATGTGTTCCAGGAAAGAGAGGGGAAGCCAGGAGAATGCAAGGTTTTGGGGGGGGGAATCCAACCTAATGTGCATAATGCAAAGAAACATTTCTATACAAGTAAGAATAAATTCCATTAAGAATAAATTGGGGGTGGCGCCTCTGGCTCAGTGAGTAGGGCGCCGGCCCCATATACTGAGGGTGGTGGGTTCAAGCCCCGCCCCGGCCAAACTGCCACAAAAAAATAGCCGGGTGTTCTGGCAGGCGCCTGTAGCCCCAGGTACTTGGGAGACTGAGGCAAGAGAATCGCCTAAGCCCAAGAGCTGGAGGTTGCTGCAAGCTGTGACACCACGGCATTCTACTAGGGGTGACAAAGTGATACTCTGTCTCTAAAAAAAAAAAAAAAAAGAAAGAATAAATTGGGTGGCACCTGTGGCTCAAAGGAGTAGGGCACTGGCCCCATATGCTGGAGGTGGCGGGTTCAAACCCAGCCCCGGCCAAAAAACCGCAAAAAAAGAATAAAGTATGAATGTTTTTCTCACAACAAATAAGTAAGCAAGAAGATGGTTGTGTTAATCAGTTAGATGTAAGCATTCCATACTGTATATCGAATCAGCACATTGTACTCCATAAATGCATTAATGTACATAGTTATAATTTAATAAAGAAATAATTTAAAAGATAACAATATTACCACCTTTTCCCCTAAACATTATGGGTTCATGCTTATATTACAATTGAATTAACCATTTTTTTTACCTTTCTCTAATTAATAAATGAATCTGTTAATAAAAAAAATGATTAAAAATAATGAAGTTGGCCTGAATGATTTCTGGGGTTAAAGGAAAAACCTGCTGACCCCGACACATTATGCACAAACACACACACAAAACTAACAATCCTCTTTGTATGAAATTCTTTTAAGAAAGGTAAAGGCTACTATTTCATAATAAAGCCTAGGGTTTAAAATTTAGACATTTCTGGGAAAGTTGACTTACTCAACCAATTCACACTAAGGTATAAATGACTGATAGAGCATCTTTTGCATGGGAGCAGATTTTGATTAAGACGGATAGTGTAAAGGAGAAGAGAGAGAACCTTTTGCATGGCTAAAGAGGTAAGAAAAGGTGGGAGAAAGAGAGAAGAAGAGAGAAAAGGGAGGAGACAGGAGGAAAAGACTTAGGACATGGCAGGAGACCCTGAAAAGAAGCAGATGTGCATTACTGCTTAGAACTGGCATTTCTCTCCCAGAAATGCCAGGGATGATACTTTGGGCAGAGATATGGATAGTGAGAAGCCATGATATGATGAAGAAGAGTGTCCTAGGTAAATGGAAGAGGAAAACAAAACCCCCAAGGCTAGAATCAGCTTGGCCAGTGTGACCTGAGTTTAGTGAGTGGAATAGAAGGAGGTGAGTTGAAAAGAGAATTTCAATGGGTTTTTATTGCACACTTTAGTATATCCTGTGTTATCTTGTTTGACTCAGCAGCCTCATGAGTTTAGAGGACAAGGGTTAGGGGAGAAAGCCCTGGGCTCAGACTGCCTGGGTTCAATCCTATGAGTTGCCGCTCTTGTTACACAAATGACTTGTCATTTTTCTTATGTCTCAAAGGAGACCAGCCGTCTCCATCACAGGCATCTGATCTAACGAGATAGTTGCATAGAGTGTTTAACATGATAGTTGGCTCACAGTAAGTACTTAATAAGTGTTGCCTATTTGTATTTTATACAGCTAAGCTGCTTATTTGGAAGAACATTGTGGAATGGCTATAAACCTCCTGGGATTAATTCTGTGTCTCGGCAGAAGAGTGATTTATTTTTAGTGCCTGCCACACTGATGGTACTCACTAAATATTTGTTGAATGAATGAAAGTATGAACTAACGTGCCATGAGTCAGACAGAAATAGAAGCAGAGGATAAAAGTGTGGTTGGAGAAGTTTGAAAGTTGTTTGGTGGGCAATAGGGAGCTATTGAAGATTTATGAGCAGGGGGTAGGGGAGTATCAGATAGATTGAAAGAGGTAGGGTTTAGAAGCAGAATGAGGAATTGGTAAGGTGTGGGCACCTTCCAGGTGAGAACTAAGAGAGATCTGTTCTGGAGGTTCCAGGGAGAAGGGAAGGGAGGCTTTTCTTCCAGATTCGCAGACTCACATGTGTCTCAGAGGTCTATGGGTCACTCTGGTCCATGTGCCATGTGCTGGTCTGCCTACTGCAGCCACCCTTATCTGGATCTCCTAGCCTGCTACCCTGAGTCCCTCTAAAGTCTTCTTTATTCACTTATCCCTGCCTCCAACTCATCCTGTATCCTTAGCTGGAAGAGTCCCATTGCCACTCCCCTCTTAGAAACCCTCCACTGGCTTCCCACTATCTCCAGGATAGCTCTGATTCCCCACTGAGGCCTCAGATCACTGTTGACCTCTCTAATCTGTCTCTCCCTCTTTTCCTCCTTTCTCTTCTGCTTGCCCATTTGGGCTCAGCTGATTTTACCCTCTGCAGTCTGGAACCCTCTTAAATGAGACCTGCCTGAACAACTTCTAGGCCTGGGATTGCCTAGGCATCTGGTCATAGGGCAGGTTCCACTTTGATGGGTCTGGGATGGGGCCTAAAATGCCTGTGCTTCTTCAGCTTGGGCATCACCTGAGGGCTTGTGAGAAAAGCAGAATCTCAGGCCCCACCCTGGACCTCTGAATCTGAACCTGCACGTTGGCAATGTCAGCACATAAGCATCTAGGAGTGCTGATCAAGCAATGTGCTACAGCTTTTCTGGTGGCTCCTGGGGCTCCTCTTGGATCAGGGCTAATGATAGGTTCAACCCAGGCACCATGATCTTATAACTGAGCCCGACCTGTTTGAATCTGAACCCATGAGTTCTGTCAGGAGGACACCGGTTTGGGAGCTTTTATTGCTGACCAGGAGAGAAGAAACAGGGGCGGGATGACTCTGAGTTGGGGTGGGGGCAGATTCACTCAGTGACTGCTCCCCTGGCCCAGATGGCATGCCCCCAGAATCACTCGTGCTTGTAGGAGATGACGTGGGAGAGCCACAAGACTTTTCTTAGCTGGCTGGGGTCTATAGTGACTTTTCGTGGGTTGGTCTTGATATAATTTCCCAACTGAATGACCTGTGCCCTTTTAGAATGTTGGAGGGAAGGTCACCAGGCTGAGGACCAGAGGTGACTTTGCAATGCAGGAAAATTGTAGCTATTTGTGATGAACATATCCAGAGGTCACCTTCTCACTCCTTGAGAGAGAGGTCAGATGGTCTTTCTTGGGAAGAAAGACCTGGGTTTCTGAGGATTCTGGTGGGCCCTGATGTGCTGCCTTTGCTGAGCTCTTGCTCTCTCTGTCTTACAGCTGTTCCTGGTATTGATCCCAGGCCTGACTTTCCACCTCTCCTGCCACTTGCCATTAAAGAACCCACAAATGCAAGCTGGGAAGTTGTAAGCGTTCCGGGAAAGATATGACCTTGATGTACAGAATGGAAGACTTAAAATGGCACAGAAGACAAAGAAGCAGTTCTCCCTTTCCTGAATGCTCTCTGAACCATCCCACCTCTGGGGTTTCTCACTGGTCACCTAACCTCAGACCCACTGGTTGCCCTCTGTGGGGCAACTTCAAGTCCCTTGAACTTGAACTTTCTTCAAGTCCCTCCACCTCCTAAGTCCTTCTATGAGGCAAAGGGACTGAGCTGTCTCCATTCCCAGCCTGAACTTCCCAGGCTCACCTTTGCACAGCCGAGCATAGCAGGGTTCTTAGCTAATGAGAAGGCCAGAGTTTTAGGTCACATAAGCACCATAAGGGACCAGTGAGGAGCTGGTGGTTGGGATTCATCCTCTAACAGAATGCACTCCTTAAGTTGTACCTGTGGTTTCAAGTTACATTTTTTTCTCCCTTTAGATTATTTCCCCAAAGAAGTCTTATTCTTTGTGGCAATCTATAATCTTCATGTCCTCCATTCATTCACTTATCCATTTGATACATATCTACTGAGCAAGGTCAGCATGCTGCGAGTAGCTGCTGGGGGAACAAATACAGATAAGCTTGTTTCTAGAAATCAGCTAATGGATTGCTCCTCTCACCTGTGGACTGTGGTGACAGTGAGATCTATTAATGCCTTAGGTAGTGCCTAATGCAGCAAAGCCTAAGCATGTAACATGTTATCAAGGAGAGTGAGTACTCGTCACCTTGCAAAAGGATTCATTGTAGGATTAAATAAAGCCAGGGAACTTTAGAATTTGAAGGGACCTTGGGGGACTGTCTCATTTAATCCCTTCATTAGTTATTGGTAGTAAGTGAGATTTAAAAAGCTTATGCCAGACCCAGCAGGTCACAGCCAGCACTGTGCTTTTTTCTTTTTCATTTCCAGCACTGATCTCTTTTCATCAAGCTTTGCATGATGTAGAGATATGATAATGATGCCAACGAAGCCAATATTCATTATGTGGTTCTATGTGACAACACTGCTCTGATGCTTCTTGTATGTTTATGCTTCTTGTATGTTCCCATAGCAATCCCATTAACCCCACTGAGTGCTGAGGCACAGAGAGGTTAGACAACTTACCTAAGGACACCCAGCTCAGAAGTACTGGTGTTGAGGTTCTCAGCATTTGACTCCCAAACCCATGCTCTGAATCATAACACTTCATGGCTTCTCTTTAGAGTGACTCCCTGACTAGGAGACTCCATGTAAAAACGTGTTTCCACCCACATACTTAAAGGAAGATGTTTCTGTATTGAACATAATTTCCATGCTATTTAAACCAAAGCTTGGTTTCATACCTTTTGGCACATTTTAAAAGTATTGAGTTGCTCTATGTAGAGCTGCCATTAAATTTTGCAAGGTTTTGCATGAAACTTTACATAAAATTGGCATGTAAAGCAGTTCGTCAAATGCATGGGACACCAAATAGAACTGTGATCTATTATGATAGGTGAAATGGGACAGTGGCCCTGGTGTGTCAGAAATACCTGCAGAAATGTTACAGGATGAGATGATTTGAAATAAGCCTATTCAGTTGTCAACTATGTGTGCTTTTTCTTGAGAAGCAACTATATTTAAGGGACTGCTTTACACAAAAGCAGGGACTGATTTAAATATTGTGATTTTAATGAATGAAGGCCAGGGCACATTCTGTTATTCTCAAAACTCTTCCAATTGGAGTCTTAGAGGTTTTTCTTTCTTTCTTTCTTTTTTTTTTAATCCTACTTGTGATTGATTTCTAGAAATCAATCTATCCCACCACCCATCCTCCCTAGCCTTTATAGTTCAGGGATTCTGTGTGTAGGAAGTCCAATAAAGTCCAGAATCTAAAGCAAATAAAACCAGTCAGTTCTCTAATTAGCTTTTTCCCCCTTTGAAGCTGTTATTAAAATAAACTATGGAAAGACTAAACTTTAATGCACCCATCTCAGCAACATCTCCTTTAATGATGGAGAGTCATAGAAAAGGAAAAAAAAAGGGGGGAGAGAGAAAGAGTGAGAACATTATGAACATTGTGGGAACTTTGGAGTTTTATCTATTATCACAAGCAGCATGAGCTCAAAGTCATTTAAATCCTTTGGGGGTAGGGGAGAGGGGGAAACATAATTATTTGCCAGGGAGCATTATTGGCTTAGTACAAATGGGTTGCTATTTGTTTTCTCTGTTCATTGTAATGATTACAGGCTGGGGATGTATTTAACAACAGGCTTTAGCAGGTCAGTTATGACAACTTCATCACTGTCATTAACGCCTTTTGTTTGCAGTGAACACAAAAAAGCTGTTCAGTATTAAGAGAGTCAAGGAAAAGAAAAAGAGGAGGGGAGTGAAGAAAGTGTGACAGCAGGGAACATAAGTTCACACGGGATTAATACCAGAAAAAAAATACCCCTGGGTAATTGAGTCAGATGACTGTAATGGTGTAGGGGCCTCAGAGAACCAAATTTTGGACTCCTTGTTCTTTCTGCTAGAAGAGTAAATTACTTGTGTTTATAAATGCCAGGCATTTTTGCCATTTTGGTTCTTAGAAATGCCCTAGGGAGATGTTATTTTTGGTAAGGGGTCTTCTTCCTGCTTCAAGTGTAATGCCTGTGAATAACAAGTTTCAGTATCTTCTCTGCATGCCAGGGTAAGATGAAGCAAAATACACAGAGGAAGTGCCCTGACCTTTGTTGAGCAGCTAGTGGGTGTCAGGCTAGGTGCCTTTTTATGTGCATTTTCTCCTCTGTCTTTCTCAACAAATCCTCTTACTTCTCTTGAGTAAACGGCCTCATTACCACTTTACCTGTGAGAACAAGAGAGGCAAGATGTGGCCTCTAAGATCTCCCAGCTCTTCAGCATAGAGCAAGGGTTTGAATTCAGGTGTGTCTTGTTCCAAATTTACTACACCATGCTGGCAGGAAAAAACAATAAAAAACAAAACAAAACACACACAAAAATTTCTTCATTGAAATCAAAAAGGACCAAGAAAATGTAGGCAGGAGTCAGATGTGATCACGTGGAAGCTCAAGTGAGAAAAAGACATATTGAGCAGAAACGGTATTAATTAAATTATAAAAATGTATCTTCTTTAAAGGAAGTACTCCGCCTCCTGGGGTGACCCTTGACAAGACATTCTGTGTTCCTGTTTTTAGGCAAAGAAACAGTGGGGGGTGGAGGATGAAAATTTGATGTTTGGTTAATGCATATCTTTACCATGTTAATATCTTTTGAGCTTCTTTGACCTTTCAGCTTTCTGCTGCCAGATCACAATCTTTCCGGAAACTCACCTCCCTACTTCTCATATCCCTCTTGTCCTCTTCTGGACAACTTAACACATATTGTGCCATGAATCCTGAGAAATGTCTGGTAAAATTGGTCCATAGGGATGGTAGGCATAGCAGGGAAACGGACTGAGGCTAGGTGGTCAGGAGTGAGAGAAAGCAAAAGAGTCAGAGCTCTTGTGATGATGGAATCAGGGTGCTTCTGCTATGACATCACACGAAATACCCCAAATACCACCTTAGCCATTTCTGGTGGGTCCTGTTAACCCTGTAAACTAATGACAGACCCTGTATTCAAATTCTAGCAAGGTCTAGGCTCATGGTGCAATGCTACTAACTCAGATGCACTGAAGAGATTTTTTTTTTTTTTTTTTTTGATTAATTAGTTTCAGGCTCAGGTCTTCTTAAGACTGTCCGGGTGTTCCTTAACACCACGCCAGCCTGAATGCCACATGGGTTCCGAAAGTGGACTTTTGTCTGGGCTGTAGAAATTAAGTAACTGAAAACTCCAGGCAGGGGTGGGGAGGGGTGAGAGGAACACCCAGCGGAGTCTGAGGGTCAGGAAGCTGGAAATTCCCTCCCGCCTAAGCATTTGGGCTCTGGCTTCCCCACTTCCCTAAATCCCCGCTCTGGTGGGTGTGTGCGCTCAGTAGCTGTTCCCCGTCTTTAGATTCTAAGGTAAAACCACAAGAGCCAGCACTCTTTATGCAGTTCTTCCTCCCAACGATCATTTAAACACCCAAACTAAAACCTCTCTCCTGGATGCAAAGGAGTGCTGACCTTCTTAGAGAGCTCTTCCAACAGAGTGCTCCCTAACGGTAGCTCTGTTCCTGGGTGGGGTGAAGGAGCTCTCACCTCACTTTGCCCAGCTTAGCTTGAGACAAGCAACTTTCTCCCCGGTTACTCTTTGCTGAGTTCAAAGTGGGGCATTCAGGGGCAGGAGAGAGGCTGGGAGTCCTGCCGCTGGGCGCTGTTCTCGGGTGCCTCGGACCACCCGGTTTCATTATCACCTGCGGGACAGGTGGGACACTTTCATTTCGGGGGCCATCCTACACCCCGCCGAAGGATGCTCATTGCCACAGTCTTGTTTGAAAACTATCATGTACGGGACACAGGTACCTCCCAGATGCTCCCTGGAGCTCAGGGCTCCCCCGGGGAAGATGACAGGCGTGAGAGCGCCTGGATCTGGGAGCGGGAGATCGGGGCAGCAGGCGAGGAGGAGGAGGAGGAGGAGGGGGAGGAGAGGAAGTCCCTCGAGGCCACCCCGAGGGGAGGGCGGGATCGGTGGGCGCCCGCTGGGAGTGAGGCAGGAGGCACGCGGCGGGCGGGCACCGAGGGGCACTGAGCGTTGGGCGCGCGCGGTCCGCGGACCCTCGCGGACGGGGCGGGGGCGGCGCGCGTGCGCGGGGCCGCGGGCGGCGCGCGTGGGGGCGGGGCGGGCGCGGGGCGCTGGTGGGGCGCGCGGCGCGCGGGCGGGCGGAGGCGCGCGGTGGGGGGGCTGCCCCGGGGCGGCCCCCCCACGTCGGGGCGCTGCGGGCGGCGGCGGCGGGAGCGCGTCCCGTCCGGGTCCCGAGGAGCCGCCGCCGCCGCCGCCGCCGCCGCCGCTTGCCAACATGGCGGACCTGGAGGCCGTGCTGGCCGATGTCAGCTACCTGATGGCCATGGAGAAGAGTAAGGCGACCCCGGCCGCCCGCGCCAGCAAGAAGATCGTCCTGCCCGAGCCCAGGTACCGGCTCCCGGGGCCCGCGCCGCGCCTTCCACACCACCCCCTTCCCGGGGCCGCCAGCGACCCCCTGCGTCCGGGAGGGTCGGCGCTCAGCTGCGGCTGCTGCCCCCCGGCCGGTGACCTAGGGGAGAGGGCGCTGCCGGGCCGGCCTCGTCTCTCTGGTCCCTGAAACAGGGTCATTGAAAGGCTGTTTGGGGGTACTCCAGCAGAGAGCTCTCCAAAGTGGCCAGCCCGGCGCCCCGCGCGCGGCGAGCGCTCCAGCATAAGGCTGGTTATGACCTGACCAGCTCCATCCCTGTCCCCCTCTCCTCTTGTCTTACTGCTTATCCTTTCAGCCCCATCCCTGTGCTTCTCTCTGTTCTAATGCTGTGGTCCCCTCTAGCCCCATCCCTGTCCTGCCGTCCAGGCCCATCCTTAAGGTCCCCTTCTGCCCCTGATTCCTCTGAGCTTCATCCTGTTTGCTCCTTCTCTGGTTCTCTTGTCTCATTTTCCAACTCCGTCCTCTCCTCAGCTCCCCGTGGGCTTCCTAGCTGGGGAGTGCAGGCTCCTTGCTTCTGGGTCCGGGTACTTAAACTCCTGTTTTCGCTGCTTGCCCTTCTGGAGCGCATCAGCCCCAATCAACTAATTAGGGGCTTTTCTTCTCTTTGGCGCCCCAGGTAGGGATTTTGACCCGCTGTTTTGTTTTTAGTGCCAAAGCGTGTCACCTGAACTGCTTTCCTCAACTTGCAGATCTACTGGTAGCACTTTATTAAAAGATGGAAATAGGATTCACTTTAAAAGGTGCATTGAATGGGAGCTCCCAGACAGGAATTTTTTTTTTTTTTTTTTGTAGTTTTTTTGGCCAGGGCTGGGTTTGAACCTGCCACCTCCAGCATATGGGGCAGGCGCCCCACTTCTTTGAGCCACAGGCTCCGCCCAGACAGGAATTTATTTTTATCAACGAAGGATCCCTATCGAATTGGCCAGGGGCTTGGTGATGTCCACACTAAGTTGCATTTTTATTGTAAATGATTTATGGATGAACTAGTCAAAATATTTACTCATTGGTATCATTAGTACCATCCCAGAAAAGATTGTCCATCAGGTTAATAGTGAGTTTCAAATTATGTATCAAAGCATCCGTGTTGGATTTTTACCCCCCTAGCTGCTGCTGCTTTTTTTTTTTTTTTTTTTTTTTTTTTGGCCCCGGGTAGGTTTGAACCCACTACCCCCAAGGCCATATGGGTTTAGCACCCTACTCCTTTGAGCCACAGGCACCGCCCACCCCCTGTCTTCTTTATCAACACCATCCAGAGTTGGATAGCTAATGTGGCTCCTTGAAATGAAATCGCTCTTGGTGGCATTGATGATAAAAGAGGCATCTTCTTTATGGTGAATTTGAAATCATGCAGTTCTGTAAAATCTGGGAATCTGAACCATAGCCGTTCTCCGTGTGAAATCATCCGTCCTTCAAGCATTATACACCCAAAATTGCTTGTATGTTACCTTGACTTAAGAAAAAAAAGTCTTTCTTTTGATGCTCAGGCATCATGACATTATTTTTTGTAAGTTCATATATGAGTTCTATGATACATAGAAAATATCAGTCCCTTTCAGTTATTTGTCATGAAAAAGTTAAATTGTGTAAATGAAGACATGCTTACTGGATAGTCCTGGTTTGCCTTTCCGCTTTAGCCCATGCCTCTTGCTGGCTTTGCAGAGTGTGCTGCTTTTTGATAGGCAATTCAAAGTAGTGGAAATCAGGGGAAAGTGCAGATCTGTCTGAAGTGCTGTGAATTTAACACTTCTTTCCCAGAATTTAACATATCTGAAGCTAATTGAAAATCACTGCTGTTTAAAATTTCTGGCAACTGGGAAGCTTATTTAGAGGATAAGAACCCACAAGTCAAACCTAAATGCCATTCAAAAAGCCTATACCTTTCTATAAATACAGTATAAAAATACTTAATTTCTTTTTCTTTTGCCTTTCTTACTCCTCTTTACCCCCCAAAGGAACAGGGAGTTCTAAAGAAGTAGGGTTTCTATATAAAAAAATCAATAAATCTGTGCTCACGGACAGGGGTTTTTTTTGGGAGTATATTTTTTTAGTAATATACTATTTCTAAAATTAGGAACTTTTGTTCATTATTTTTTCTTGGTGCTGAACTTAATGTGACTTCTGCTTTTTTAGTATCCTTCTTAAGAGCATACTCATGTGCTCAGGGTATTCAGTTCCTTGTATGAATGCCTGTGTTTTTCAGTATTCTTTGGTAATGCTTTCTTACAAGGCAGAATTAGTGACAGTGAGCTTATTTCTCGTAATATTTTAGAATTGAGAAATGTCAGGACAGTAGTTTTAGGAAACGGCCCTTTAGTAACTGTTATTCTGTTGCTGTTTTTTAAATAGACTGTTAAATTAGGCCATTGGAACCTCTTCCAGAAATTCTTATTTGTTTTGTATTTATCTCTATGGCTTTGGGTTTAGTTTTGTAATGTGACCATTTACATAGTAACAGTCACTCCTTGGGCTGTGGTAGGATTCTGTTACATTGAGATTATCAGGGAAAACATCTTGCTGAATTTCCTCTATCACTTAATGGTAGTAGCCTACCTGCTTGGCTTGGGAATAGGGGTTCTGGGGGGTTTCTAAATCCTGTAAGAAAGTTAATTTCACATTAAAATGCCTCAGCATAATGACTCAAAAGGTAGGTATGACTTTACACTGTTGGTAAAGGGATACTGGTTGAATGTTTTCTGATAGGAATTTCTATTCATCATCATTATTGGGTGAACCATGTGATCACCAGTTTTCAGTATTCTGGAAAAAGGTGTTTAGATCTTTATTTTTAGCATCTGAATGAGAAGGATGAATTTTAACTTGCCAGTGGTCTATCACTAGTGATTTTTTATTTCCAGCTAATTATTTTAAGTTGCTATAATATTCTGTGTGCTTCTTTATTTTAGTTACTTTGCCTTATCGGCAGTTGTAAATAAAAGAGCATCAGAACTAAACAAGATCTAGCTAATTTAAATGAAACACTAGGTCTGTTTCATAGTCTTCTGCCCATTATGGGAGAATCTGAGAAAATGGAACATTCTGCCCAGGGGAGATTTTGCTTCTCTGTGATGGCAAGAGGCATTTTGTTATGTTGACGCATTATACAATTAATGAACCAATGAGTGCAAATCCTGTAAAAGCTGACTATTTGTTCAAATTACATGGCTGCTTTCGTTTGCTGAAATGTTTGTTGAGCCAATGCAGCTGATAATGGGCCTATTGGGAATAGTAACCTGTGACCCATGGACTCAACTTTGCAGACCCAGTTAAAACAAGAGCATTTAGATGTGTGTGCCAGTTGTTTCATGCCATGTTTGAAAAGAAATACTTTTTTAAAAGTAGGGTCTATTTCATAAGCCAATGCCCACAAAGGGTCAACATTGTATGCCCTGGAGTGATTAAGACAGCTTCTGTCATAGGCTCTATTAACCATGTTAACCTTTTTCAAACACAGTGAAATTCAATTGACATGAAGTGACAGAGTTGAAAGAGGTTGAGTAACATGAATTTGTTCTTTCCCCTGGAGTCTATTTCTATTTGTCTGGATGCTGAAAATTTTGGACCATCTATTGCAAAGCTTGTCCTTTGAGAATAGTTATACAATATGGTAGACAGATCTGAAAACAGCATTTCAAAGATCCTTTATAACTTTCTAGGAGCTCTCTGACAGTCCTTCAGGACATTTTTATGGTACCTTTTATTACATTAGTTCAGTTCATGGCTGTATGGTCATTTTGGGGAGTTAGGCATGGAGATATTATGAGGAACTCTAACTCAGCCCGTCCCCTTGTAACTCAAGGAATGTCCAGCGTTGTGTGAAAAACACAGAATTGGCCATTTTAAATGTGCCTGCTGGAAGATAATCTATTTAACTGTGGGCAAATAGCATTTGGATGACTTTTATTATTTTTCTATATTCATAGACTATAGATTTCACATAGAGTGTGTAATAATACATAGAACATGTTTGCTAAGTGTTTTACATAGTAATGATTGCCTTTGAAAAACTATATAGATGTAGTGTACATAGTAATATGGTAGTTTGGTCTTTCTAGTTGCAAAACTGTAATTATTGATCTTGAAAAGCAGTGCAGTTTTCTTCTTTTGTGGAAATAGAGTTTCTGTAGTAGTTCCCTAACTCCAGTCAGTGAATGAGTGTAGGGCATTATAGAACTCAGGTTGTTTCTGTCTCTTCACTCTCCTGACTTTGAACCCCAAAAGTCAATGTGGAGAGAACAAATAGCCTTTAGGAAGAAAGTGTGTTTTTTTGTTATCTACAGGACTCTTTCTATGTGCAGAACAATGGTACTGTGCTTGCTTCTTTTCCACTAAAGTACAAACTCAAGATGTAATTTGTTTCAACCTCTCAGTTATTATTGCATTCTTGGTCAAAGTTAATATGTGCCAGGGACTTGAAGATGCAAGGGCTGTGTGTAGCAGTCAATTTTTAGAAACAAATGTTCCAGTGCAATCAATTTTGGACCTAGGATTTGCTTAACTTGAGTATTGTGAAATGCTTGGAATTGAGAGCCTCTTAGATCTCTTTGAGGTACTGGCAGTCCTGGCTTTTATAGGCAATAGGTTTTTAGAGCTGCCTCTTGAAGTGCTGCCCTAGCGCTCTGAACTTGGCTTTGCCAAACCCGTCTGTTTAGATAAGGATGGAAACTATCAGAATTGCAGGTCTTTTTCCAGCCTGTGGGTGGCTAGCAGAGTATATTGAAATGGAAAATAGCCAGTAGTAGCTAGCAGAACTCCTGGGAGCTCCATGTCCCTGACCAGGGAATGAGAAGTCTAACCTCTGTGAAGTAATGGTATAACAACTATGATTAGTTGAGAGCTTATCCTCCATCAAGCAGTTGGCACAGTTAGTTCTTTTCTTTTCCACAGCAGTTCTAACTGGTGAGGAGCAGGAGCTCCAGTTCCCAGAAGCAGCAGACACTCAGGGAAGGGAAGGAGCTCTGCCCAGGTAACACTTGGCAGTGGGCCAGGAAGAAATCAAGCCCAGCCTGGGGTCTTCCCACCTTGTTGGACAGTCCATCAAAATGAATAGCAGATTCTCTCACTTCTTGTCTTGCAAGGGATGGTTGAAATTATGATACTTTTTTATTGGGGGGAAAATGATTTTGAGGACTGTCAAATGAGCTGCTAGTCCTCAGAGACTGATAGAGAATAGCAATTCCTCTGGGACCTGTGAAAACGGTAATTATGACTAAGTGAATAAGCACCTTGCTCCGTATTTCCCAGGAGGAGTTTGAGGGTTAAATGACTGTTCTGTTTAACACAAGACATGCAGTCTTGCTGGTGTTAATGAGAAACCATAGTAGATTGTCTCATCAACCCCCACCCCAGCCTCCGAACAGAATTTCCACGTTTTCATTTAGAAAAAGGGGCAACCTGAGGTGTCTTCTCCCTGGGTAAAGAGTAAAAGGGGAGAACATTATTTTTGGCTGTATTTGTAATAAAAACTACTTTCTCATTAATATAATCTTTAATTTAATCGTACAATTAAATATATGATTTTAATAAAATTATACTTAATATACGATTTTAAATAAAGTATTAAATAAGTATTTTAATAAAGGCCACTGGGCAAACACATATTCTGTGGCATGATTGTCTTCATCTTGTTCTCTGGACATTGGCAATGGGGAAATAGAAATGATTAGTTTGGTAATTTTTACTCTATTTTTGTGAACATTTGTATGGTTAGTAATTTGCATGCTAATGGGGCTGGATACCCCCTTATTAGCCCCCTAGCTGTCTCTGCTTCTCCTTTTTCTCAGTTCTTTATTATTCTCTTTTTGTTTTTATCATTGATTAGAAGTTAGGCTATCCCCTCCCCCGCCCCCAGGCATTATTTTGATTGCTACATGGGTCTAAAATGCAGAAGAAGTAATAACTTTTGGCTCTTCATATCCTGTAAAAGATTTTTCCAATTTTGGAAGCCTTCTTTTGGGTCATCTCTACATCTGCTGGAGCATAAGCATACTTTAATACCTTCTATGTAGGGCATTATAGCAAGAGCTCACAGAGCATACAGTGGAAATATTTTTGCAGTTCAGATATTTTGTGATTTGTGGTTGGTGAAGGTTGGACTTGACTCAGCCCTAGACTTTTACTCTTTCTGCTACCACTTTCTTCTCCCAGGGTCTCAGGAGCAGAAAAAGGTGATTAATGAAAGTAGCCAGCCCAGACCTCCAACCCTAGTGTGCTGGAAGGCTAGCTGTCGTGGCTGGCCCCCTCAATTTTCCCCCACTACCTGCCACACTGTAGTGAAGGAAGGTTATGGATTAGGAACCCGGACATCAGGATCTGATTCCACTGGCACCTTTCCATAGCACTTCGGTTAGTCACTTAAATTCACCGTATCTAGTTTTCCCATCTATAAAATATAGTATGCATACCTGTTCCTTTCTGACCTGAAATGTCCCAATAAAAGTCTCTATCTCCTGGGCGGCGCCTGTGTCTCAAAGGAGTAGGGCGCCGGCCCCATATACCTGAGGTGGCGGGTTCAAACCCGGCTCTAGCCAAAAACTGGAAAAAAAAAAACCCTTCTTATCTCCTGAGCATTTTCTATTCATATGTTTTTAAATAGTAGAAAACATTAAAAACTACTCATTGAATTTCAGACACAGATAACTCAAGAAAAAATGTTTGGAAACAATATTAAAAGACTTAATTTTCCTGACACCATAGCGTGGTTGTTGTTGGAGTTATATGTGGTGTGAGATGTAAGTAAACTTAACAAATGCTCACAGTAGTAGTCAATATAAGGCAGCTTTACAAAGAGACCCTATGCCCTGTGCCCTGAGGCAAAAGGGAGCAGGTGTGGGAGGCAGGTTGTAGGCCAGGGTCAGAGAAGAAATGTTGGCCCTTAGATTCCTAAGCAGGTGAATTTCCCAGACTTTTCGGTTCCCTGCCTGTAGCTGCTTGTTGTGGCACTGTGTGTCTAGAATCTTTTACATAAGATGCTTCACTGAGTTCCTTTTTCCCTCCCTCCTTCCTTTCTTTCCTTCCCTTGTTTTGTCTGTCTGTCTGTCCATCCAGTAGGCTCTGGTGTCATGCATCAGAGTTCATGAGCGTGCTGCTTAAATCTATATCACCAGGCAATCAAGGGAGTTGACTCATTCTTTAGAGGCCTTTGCTTTATAAATTGAACCAGAAATCATAATCTGAAATCAGCTGGCTTTGGTTTATTTAACATAAGGTGATTCATTCTAGGCTTCCTTAGACATTAATAGGTTGCATACTGATAATGTAGAAATTATAGTATTTCATGTTTGACAAGATCTAGTCATGCATTTGATGGGTGATTTCTCTCTCTCATCATGCCTGGGCATCTGTGGATGAGCATCTTTGGAAAGTCTACAGAGTTATAAACCTTTCTTGCCAAAAAATTCTGTGCACTGATCTTTTACTATCAGTTTGTGGTCATGCAAAACAAGTTCAGTTCCTCCCAAATGTGACAGATGTTGAAATGTTCGAAGGCAGCTCCTCTAGCCCACAGTGGCCTTTTTTAGAAGGCTGTCCCCAGTTCCTTTAGTCAGTTCTCATATTCTGCTGAACTGTGTGCCCAGCTCTGTGTAATCTCTGCTCTTCAGTCTGAACATCACCACACTAAGAAAGAGTGTTAGCATTGGTGAAGACCCCAAAGAGATCTGTAAAATTATCATAGTTAGTTTAATAATGGTGAAACTAGTAATGAATTCTATTTCAAGTGTGTGGTTGAGTCCCTCTGAAGTTCCATTATAGGGAGAAATGTTTTGGTTCCCTGATGACATAAAATTCATTGCACCTGTTTGATTAGGGAATGACTGCCTGAGACTTGGTCAGCAGGATGTGGATTACATGTATTACCACAGTAGCTGCCATGGTGAGTGCTGAAGAAGTACTAAGCACTGTAAGTCTTAGGTAACTATGGGCTAAAATATTTTACAAAGAAAGTGAGCATTGATTATGATGAAAAAGTCAGAAGATGTTAAGGGGGCAAATTTCATATATTTAGAATTATAAAACCCCATTAGTTAGGGAAGAAAGCAGGTTAGTTTAATGTTAGCAATAAAATTTTTCTTGAATAATATTCTCTTAGTATTTGTGCTCTTGGGATTAAATCAGTCCATTGATCTTTGTTAACTAATTATAAGTTTGGTTATGTTTGCAGGTTATTCTTTCTAAATTTTCTATATCTCTGCCTTTGTTAAGAGTTTAAGTTAAAAATGAACTAAAAGCTAAATGGAATGGCATTTATGCAGCTGTTAAATAGTGCAGACTTTTAATTTGCTTTGTGGATGTTTAAAACTGTGATGGTATTTCAGATATAAGGGTTTTTTGGGTTATTTTATTTTTTTTATAATTTTATTGAATCATAATTGTGTACATTGGTGCACTCATAGGGTACGATGTGCTTCATATACATTCAGAAATATTTTGATCGTACTGTTACAGATAGCCTTCATGGCATTTTCTTGACCACTATATAAAGACATTGATACTCTACTTTTAATAAGTTTCACCAATACCCTGCTAAGATGCACCGTAGGTGTGTTCCCACTAATTGCCCTCCCTCCACTCATCCTCCCCTCTCCCCTCCCCTCCCTTTCCCCTTTCCCAGTATTCCTATGCTATAATTGGGTTTTAGCCTTCATATGAAAGCTATAAATTAGATTCATATTAGGGCTGAGTACATTGGATACTTTTTCTTCCATTCTTGAGATACTTTGCTAAGAAGAATATGTTCCAGCTCCATCCATG
>CAUYON010100128.1:0-23611 GCA_963573935.1 Arctocebus calabarensis | reverse complement strand
ATGATTTTCTTTTCTTTTTTGAGACTGAGCCTCAAGCTGTCCACACCAAGCTCATATTTTCTGGATCTTAAACTGGGACATGTGAACTGCATAGGGCTTTCTTAGGTTCAAGATTTATTTTTATTTTTTTTATTTTTTTTTGAGACAGAGCCTCAAGCTGTCACCCTGGATAGAGTGCCATGGCATCACAGCTCATAGCAACCTCCAATTCCTGGGCTCAAGCGAGTCTCTTGCCTCCACCTCCCAAATAGCTGGGACTACAGGCGCCCGCCACAATGCCCGGCCATTTTTTGGTTGCAGCCGTCATTATTGTTTGGCGGGCCCGGGCTGGATTCGAACCCGCCAGCTGAGGTGTACATGGCTGGCACCTCAGCCCGTTGAGCCAAAGGTGCCAAGCCCTTAGACCAATGATTTTCAACTGGTGTGCCATGAAAACTTTTAAAGATCATTAATTAATTAAATTATTAATTACATTATTAAATATTACTTAAATTATTTTCAAAAGAAGTTCAAAACACAGAAAATATTTTCTTTTTTAAAACTCCCTTTTTGGGTGGTGCCTGTGGCTCTGTCGGTAAGGAGTCAGTCCCGAAAACCAAGGGTGGCGGGTTCAAACCCAGCCCCGGCAAACTGCAACCAAAAAAATAGCCGGGTGTTGTGTCTGTAGTCCCAGCTACTCGGGAGGCTAAGGCAAGAGAATCACCTAAGCCCAGGAGTTGGAGGTTGCTGTGAGCTGTGTCGCCACGGCATTCTACCAAGGGTGACAAAGTGAGACTCTGTCTCTACAAAACAAACAAACAAACAAAAAAATCTCTCTTTTTTATCAACATAATTTAAGTGTGCCACAAAAGTTTCACCATAGATTCAAGTATGCCATGAAATAAAAAAGGTTGAAAAACATTGCTATAGACATTGGAGAGGAGTCTCATTTTGGCAATGGAAGCTTAATTTACTACAAGAAAAATTGTCCACTATACTGAAGAGTCACAGAGGGCAATACAGCTTCTCTTAAACTAAAAATAGATCATCTTTTAATTTCTCTTATCAAGAAATGAAAAGACAACAAGAATAACCACCATAAAGATAATTACTAGATTACATGAAAAGAGTCTAAAAGAAATCCTTGGGTTAATTGGTAATCATTCTTAATCTTTTCTTATTACTTTTAAAAAGTTACATGTAAATGGGATTTTGTAGAAAATCTATATACCAATGTTTCATAATTATTTCCCAGTTGTTATTAAAACTGTTGGACAGAAAAAAATTTTAGTTCTGTTAAGTTTAGCCAATGAGACAATTACCATCAAAAGCGTTGGAAAGCTCCAGTTCAAATTCAGGAGATGGGTAAGTGTACTGCTTAAGAGCTCTAGCTCAAGACACATTCAATTTCCAAACCCACTATTTACTACTGTTTGGCTCAAACAAGTGACTTAAAACAATTTTCTCAGCTATAAAATCACTCTTAAAATTGTTGTTATGTCTAAATAAATATACCATACAAAGTATATTTAAGTTCAAATAACCGAGGGCAAGGCTGAAAGAGCTATATATTTAGACTAATACCTTTTAAGGCCTGTGAATACAGACTACCAATTAAACATATGATAGAGTTTTATCAGAGACCCAGAGACTTGAATTCAGTGTGGAAGGAGAAAATGGTTACCTGGAAAGGCAGGCTTTAGTAACAGTACCGTGAAGACTTTCATTAGGATACTGTGATAGGCGACGAGAAATGCGTAACAGTTGTCTGGTAGAAAGTGATGCTGCCAATGATTGTGCCTATCAAAAGGAAAAGACACCTTGTTAGGAGTCTAGTTTCAACTTACTAAAAGGTCCCTTTAGATAGGTATCTATTACAGCAGAATTCATTATTTCTGAATGGCAAGCTCAAACTTAAAGTATGTATTGTTAATGAATTAAAAATACAAATAAACCAATTTACATATAAAATATCCTTGAAGATAGGTTTTTGAAAAATCTACAAGAAGTATTTACCAATTTAATTAAGTTACTTTGGCTCGGCGCCTATAGCTCAAGCGGCTAAGGCGCCAGCCATATACACCAGAGCTGGAGAGTTCAAATCCAGCCTGGGCCTTTCAAAACAACAATGATAACTACAACCAAAAAATAGCCAGGTATTGTGGGGGGCGCCTGTAGGCCCAACTACTTAGGAGGCTGAGGCAAGAGAATTGCTTAAGCCCAGGAGTTGGAGGTTGCTACAAGCTGTGATGCCACAGCACTCTACCTAGGACTGGCAGCTTGAGGCCCTGTCTCAAAAAATAATAATAATCATAATTAAGTGACTTTAATTGGGCTAAGTTGGAGGAGGGGAGTGAATGGATGAAGGACGTACATAATATAAGTCATGCCTGACTTACAAATAGGCTTCACTGACTATTCCTTCATTTGTTTCCTGCTTACATAAAGCCAGCCTGTTAAGATATCCTGAAAATGCTGAGAACTTGAAGCATATTTGTGGTTTCTGAACAATACAGACTGCTGACCACAGAGGTGTCAACCGGTTTGTCACTTGGGTTGTATCTTGCTAATTGGAATCCTTGCCTTATACTGCAGGAATAATCTCACTTTGTTTTCTTACACGTCCCCAAATCCCACTGATAGAGCTGCCAGTATAAAACTTAGGACATGAGAAGTATTCGATAAATATTTCTTGACTTAAACTTGAAAGCTGTTGAAATTGTTTTGGCTGCCAACATAATGCCATGGTAGAGTGTATAGGCTTTGGAATCTGACAAATCAGGCTCCCATGTATTAACTGTGTTAACTTGGCAAATTACTTAACTTCTCCAAGCCTCAGTTTCCTCACCTTTAAGTGGCAATAATAATGCTCTCATCTTTAAGGTTTAATAAAGATTAAATTAGAAAATGATTCTAAAGTTCTCAGCATGGGTCAGATGGTCAACAAATGGCTCCAATTATTATTAAATCAGTCTCTTCAGAAATGACAAACTCTAACAGAGGAAAGGAATGAGATCTACACATTAACATAAAGGTAATAAATTATATCATTACTGGCTTAATTCCTAACTTAAAACACCCACATTCTAAGACAGCGATTTTTACTAAAAAACGGAGAAGAGAAGCACTTTTGAAGCAAGTGAACTTTGGGGAGAAAAGAGCAAGCCAGGGTTAAATGTCATAGAGGTTGAGGAGGGCATTAAGGTGGTACTGAACACTTGAGGGACTAGAGAAGGGGGCTCTATGGGATTAACAAGAAGTTCAGAATGGATAAGGGGAGAATGCCAACGACACATTGTATGTTTGCTTATTGCGAAGTTTTGCCTAAGGTCATCTCTGTATGCCCCAAGGAAGAAAAAAAAATTGATTTCTCCTTCCTTGTGTATTTCAGAGCCTATCAGATGTTAGTCTGCTGTTATTAGTATTATGTTTCCTCTGGCAACTAGGTTAGGAGCATAACCACTATGGCATATCCTTTTTTTCTATTAAAAAATACATTCCAAGTTTCAAAGAATTCATTTACAAGCAAACATTTGGTTCATCCTTGTTTTTCAGTAAATTAGCATTTCAGACATGAAGATAATATTTAAATATTAGAAACCATAAATGACAATTCAAAGTAGCATGTAATTTTTTTTTTTTGAGACAGAGTCTCATTGTGTCGCCCTCGGTAGAGTGCCATGGTGTCACAGCTCACAGTAACCTCAAACTCCCGGACTTAAATGATTCTCTTGCCTGGTACCTGGGCCTACAGGCGCCTGCTACGACACCTGGCTATTTTTTGTTGTTGTTGCAGCTGTCATTGTTGTTTTTAGCTGTCTCAGGCCAGTTCAAACCCACCAGCCTCAGTGTATATGGCCAGTGCTCTACCCACTGAGCTATGTGCGGCACCAAAAGTAGCATGTGATTTAATGGTAAAAAATGGAGCAGTTGACAACTACTATTGTAGGGACTTGAAATGTTCAAATGGCAGGAGAAATGCTATGGTCAAAGGGATGAAAGCAAAAGGAATACAAATCATGTAGAATTTGTGGAAACTAGCCCAGCTTCATGATAGGGTCCTGCTAGACTTGTTCTCGAACAATAAAGACCTGTGAGCTCAGCACCTGTACTCAGTGTTTAGGGCACCGGACACATACACCCAGGCAGGTGGGTTTGAACCTAGCCCAGGCCTGCTGAACAACAATGACAACAACAACAAGAAAAATAGCAGGGCATTGTAGCGGGTGCCTATAGTCCCAACTACTTGGTAGGCTGAGGCAAGAGAATCACTGGGCCCAAGAGTTTACTGTGAGCTGTGACACCATAGCACTCTACCAAGGGCGACATAGTGAGACTCTGTCAAAAAAATAAAATAAAAAATAAAGAATGAGGGAGGGGTAGAGAAAGGAAGAGCACAAAGAGGGAAGGAACGAGGGGGGTGGGGTCTTGGTGTGTGCCACACCTTTTGGGGGCAAAACACGATTGTATCCTTTCACCTCAATAGCTAGGCGGTGAAAGGATAAAGTCCCATACTAAAGTTATGCCAACAAAAATAGAACGGATCCAACAAGTGTTTTAGGGATCGGCAACTGCCTAGACATGAGAAAGAAGAATTGAAGGCAAGATTCAGCTAGTATGATTAAAAGTATTGAAAGTTAAATATGACTCAGAAATTCTCAGGGTATTCCCAAAAATTCCAGAAATTCTAGGGTACAAAATTCTAATCTTCAGCATGACACATTTCATTCCAGTGATCAGAAAGGATTTCTAACAAATTTGAAGAACACCAACTATCTTAGTTGACATCACTAATGCTTTGCAATAATATCCAGGGTCAAAAAAATCAGAGCTAAGTTTTATGTTGAGCCATTTAAGTGCTGAATAAAAGGTTTAGCAATCTCTGCTCTCACATTATAATCAATTAAAAATTGAGAAGGTAGTTTAATTTAAAAATTCCTAACATATTTAACATTTATAATGTTAAATTTCTAACTACAGTTTTATCTTGCAAAAAAAGTCTGTGAGAATTTGAAGCACATTTCCTTATTTACCATGGTTGTATAGTTTAAGAGCATACCTCAAAGGGTTTTTCATTCTAGCATGATTATTAATACCTCAGATTATAAATATGAAAGTTCTTATCAGAATTATAAAAAATTATTTTCTTTTATTCTTCTTAACACATTGATTGCCATGCTAGAAAAAAATTGTTTTTCTTAGGCCCTGCATGGCTCCCAAAGTACTCAAAGAAGCATGTGAGTTATATAAGCTTCATGAGGCACTAGCTCAAAACTAGCATGAGTTACACACAACTTACATGGCAGTTAAGTGTTACAGAATTATTTCTTTTCTTTTTTTGTTTGAGACAAAGCCTCAAGCTGTCACCCTGGATAGAGTGTTGTGGCATCACAGTTCACAGCAACCTCCAATCCCTGCGAGGAATTCAAGCGAGTCTCTTATCTCCACCTCCCAAGTAGCTAGGATCACAGGCGCCCGCCACAACCCGAGCCATTTTTTGGTTACAGCCGTCATTGTTGTTTGGTGGGCCCAGGCTAGATTCGAACCCGCCAGCTCAAGTGTACGTGGCTGGCGCCTTAGCCCATTAAGCCACAGGCGCTGAGCTTAATGTAGCATCTTCTCAGGGAGAAGAAAATGTAACATCTTCTCAGGGAGAGAAAACTCTGGGGCCAATCTATTAATAAAATTGTAATTAATCATTTTATTTATTCGCTCATAAATGATTTAAATGTCTACTATGTGCTAGGCACCAGGATGGGAAATGGGAATCAAAGAATGAGTAAGACCAACATTCAGAGGCACTAGTGTGTTCAAGGAACAACAGAAAGTACTGTACAGATGAAAAGAATAAGTGAGAAAGTAATTGGAGTCGAGGTCCTAGAGGAAATTAATAGGAAACCTGTGATAGCTAGACAATGGTTCCCCACAAAGCTATCCAGATCCTAATCTCTGGAATCTGTCAATGTTACTTTCTATGGAAAAACAGACTTTGCACATTAAATTAAATTAAGGCGTTTGAGATGAGATTATCTTGGATTATCGGTAATTAGGGAGATGAATGAATTATTCACAAAGATGGCTGTCAAGAGGACATAACAATATTCCAAGAGAAAGATAATAAAATTCAATCCTAGGACAATTACTGACAATAGGTAAGAGAACAGATGAAACACTGGGAAGCTAAATTTGCTTTCAGATTGTTTTCAGATTGCTTAATCCAATTTGCTTTCAGATTAAGTGAAAATAGTAGGAAAGCAAGGAATCAACAATGATGGCAAGGTTTTTAATTTGGGCAATTTAGCAGGTAGACATTAGCAAAGTCAAGAAATTAAATCAGGACTAGGAATAAACTTAAAAGGGAAAGATAGTTTAGTTGTATAAAATATGTGAATGTAGGCTCGGCGCCTGTGGCTCAACGGGCTAAGGTGTCAGCCACGTACACCTGAGCTGGCGGGTTCGAATCCAGCCCAGGCCTGCCAAACAACAATGTCGGCTGCAACCAAAAAATGGCCGGGCGTTGTGGCGGGCGCCTGTAGTCCCAGCTACTTGGGAGGCAGAGGCAAGAGACTTGCTTGAGCCCAGGAATTGGAGGTTGCTGTAAGCTGTGATGCCATGGCACTCTATCCAGGGTGACAGCTTGAGGCTCTGTCTCAAAAAAAAAAAAAGATATGTGAATGTATAATCATATCAGAGTATTATGTTGAAAAGTGAAAGAAACTAACACTTATTAAGTAGCCATTAAGGAGGCAATTCTTTACAGATTATTTGTATAATTAATCATTGAGACCTTTTTATGAGGTAAAGGGCACTGTTCCCATTTTACAGTACGACTCAGAGTTAAAGAGCGATGGCCCTTTAGCTTTCCAATATGCCATCTTGGAATGGAAAAATGAGCATCAATTAAAAAAGAGAAAGTTGAAGCTGAAGATAACTTGGAGATGGTACTTGAAGCTATAAGAATGACACCACTCAGCAAAGGAGACAGGGAAGAGAGCAGAACCCCCATGAATACCAAGCACTCCTCTAGAGCTTTATGGTGTTTTCCAACATGTGAGCCAGGACAATCAAGAAGGCATAATAAAAACACTGAAATCAAAGTAAAACATATGTATAGGACAAAACATAGCATAAGCTATAAAATACCAGCTTAAAAAATTGATTTTAAATGACTGAACTCTTAGAAACTAAAGCAAGAGCACATCTGTTGAACAGAAAATCCTGTGGGAAAGGCCCAGACTTACCGTTGGATCCTGTGTCTCTCTGAGTTTGTGTGTAAATGATAATAATTTATCCAAAGCTTCTTGAGGTATATTTGGGACCTATTTTATTAAAGAATTAAAGAAAAAGAGAAAGAATAAATTGGGATATTTGATCAATCAACCAAAAACTATAACTACTTGTACTTAACTATAACTACATTTTTAGAGAATCCTGATTATGAATTACATGTTTAACTCATGGTAAAGTTGCTTATTTGACTTCTCAGGAAACACTGAAACCCCCACTTTCTCTTTCAAAATCAGGTAACTAAAACAAAGTCACTCTTTATATATAATTATACTGGCAGCAGAAAACTGAAAGGATGCACTAAGTCAATTAGAAAGTGGCATATAATGTACCCTTAAAGAACTTTCCACATATTATCATTTCCTGTTTTGTTAGTTTCAGTGTGATACTTTAAGCATTAATTTGAGCATTTTCTTACTGAAATCGAATTCTTTTATTTACTAGCAATCTTACATATATGTCTAAAAAGTGCCACAGGGAACCCTTGTGTAAAGAATGGCTACTCCAGGGGTCCACTTTTCCCAAAAGACATACTTGAGGAGTGTGATCAATATATTGGTGAATTCTAAAAAGGAGTCACCCAAAAAACACACATTGCTTCCAACTGTAACAAACTTTTAATTAAGTATTTAATCTAACTAAAGAGTAAGCAATTTTTAATTTAAACAATTTAAACACATTTAAGGTTTAAATTTTAGAAGAGCAGAAAGAGATATTAGAACAATGACTATGATAATGTGACCATTTCAAAAAAAACTATTTAGAGTTTCTTTGATCATTTAAGTAATTTGAATTTTTTAAACTTCTAATTTCAATTCTATGTACACTTCATCTTATTTTTTCTTTTAATCAACCCTGTGATGTAATAGGTAGTATTATTCTCATATTCAGAAGAAGAAACTGAGTGATTTATCCAAACTCTAGAAGCTAATACATGAGTAAGTAGTGGATCTAACATTTAGAGCTAAAGTGTTGACCTCTAAAGCCTATGTCCTTATTTACAACCATGCTCACAACAAGCCCTAAAATTAATTAGTTTATTCTGGTATTTCAAAAGGAATGGGTACATATCTATAAAACATTAATAATTAGTGATCTGGAATAGCAGTATCTAATAGATTTTTCTGTTATGATGGACACTGTCTGTGTGCTATCTGATCAGGTAGCCAAAATCACCCAGAGGACTACTGAGTACTTGAAATATAACTGACGAATAGAATTTTTAAATTTAATTTAATGTGGCTAGTAATACTGCAGTGAACAGTGTAGTTTTAGAACTCCAGGAAGGCTAAAAACACAATGGTTGATTATGGTATACATGAAATCATAGATCACACACAAACTAGAAGCCACGAGATGACTGATTAGGTAAATGCAGGATACCTTACGGTAATGAGAAATCAAAACTGCTTAGAATTTTCTATCAGGTTTAGGAAAAAATAATATATCTGGTTTCCCATTACGGCATGAACTTAAAATAGTCATCATTGGCTGAATATAAAAACGAAAGGAATTCCAAAACTTCTCTCCATGAGGAAGGCGGAGAGATAGCCTACATCCATGCTTCTCCATTTATGTTCCCCAGACAGCAGAATGAGCACTACCTGAGAATTTATTGGAAACATAAATTTCCATGTACCTTCCTACACCTACTGACTCAAAAGCTATGAAGATGGAACCCTCTTCAAGACCTTTAGATAATTCTGAAAAAACCCTCGAGAACAGGAGTGTCCAACCTTTTTTTTTCTCTCTGCCGCAGAATAGAAGCACAAGACTTGCCATGGGCCACACATTAAATACACAAATACAAACATTAGTGAGCAAAACAAAAGGTCCCTGCATACTTATGATATATGACATTACAGAGCAAAATAGTCCTCAAAAAGTTATGCATGCAGTCCACAGGCCGCAGGTTGTACACTTGTGAAAATGATTCTAGACGATGTTGTGCCCTCTAGATGATTCTGAAAAATGTTAAAGTTTGAGAACCATTGACTTACACCATCATATGAGGAAATTTTGGAGCAAATGGAAAGAAAAAGAAGTATCTAACTCTGCTCCAGCACATCTCAGAGTACCTTAAAAAGAACAGCTGTGGAAAATAGGTTAGAGCTGGCCTCACTCTTACCATTTCCTTAATCACTTGGATTTCTTCACTTTTGACAAGTGGTTTCATACAATGGAAAAAGAACATGGTTAAGAATTCTGGTCCCAGCCACTGCTGTGTTGTGCTTCCAGTAACAGGGGGCTCTGCCAAGGCAATGATTCTGAAGGAAGGGTGGATAGAAAAAATGGATCTAAAAGGGAAAAAAATAAGAAAACATAACTTTTCAAGTTAGAAATTAGGTCATGATAGTTGAAGCCCAGGCAATGATAAGGCTACCATGCTGCCAATGTCAAAGTTATTAACCAAAGAATAGGCTTTGGGGGGGGGGGGGGGAAGCTCAAGATATTCTACAAATCTAAGACAAGCAAAATAATTGCCTACTGCTAATAAATGTTGAACAATATTCACTTATAAAACTCCACCCTGGCACAAACCATTGCTTTCAATATGTTTTTATGCCTACAACAAATTTTCCCCAGAATCTCCTTAAAAGAAACTCCTATCCAGTTCATATTCATTATATAGATCCTCTTTATTTATTTAAAATACCTTCAACATCTCTTATCTTGCAAGAAACCCACTCTATGTCAATCATAGAAAGACCAAGAAGAATAATCAGGGTGACGAGACTTTTTACAGAACAGAAAATTTAACCACCATAAGGGGTTAGATTGAATTTAAAATTTAGATTGGCAATAAAAATACTTAGGTCTTTAAAAGACAGGGGAAAAATGAACCTTTATATAATTCACACTTTTGTCATTGTATATTTTTATAGGAAATGTTATTATTTTTAAAGTGATCTCTTTTAAAAATCTCTACTAGGAAATCTGAGGAAGCATGTAAATATTCTAGGACACCTACAATAATAAGACTCTCCACAGTTTGTGAAATGAATTGAGTTGTTTTTGAAGGGACTAAAAACCCTTAACAGGATCTAATCACATGGGTGGTACTGTCAATTCTACTTAAAAAACAAGCAGAAATATGCTTTTAGAGGGTGATATAGTTCTCACTAAGAGAAAGGATAGAGAAAACTCAAACACTTGCCAAGATATTCAGAAAAACAAAACTATGGATATATAACTTGCGTTTTACTATTAACTATTATAAAAGAGCCCAACAGTTAAGTGATTAGGCAGCTAGAATACCAGGAGGTAGGACACATATGCAGAGAATCAGATGAATACTCTGAAGAGTTAAAACAAAGTTCCATCTATTCAATAAGTCTCAGACTACGTGATCTGTAATTATAGAGGCCACATCGTAATCTGTAAACCAAAGAAAAGCAAAAAGAGCCATGTGAAAGGCCTAGATGAATTCATAAAAGCTACCTACTATTATTTCATTTCTTTAGGTAGAAAAAAGAAAAAACACTTATTTATAGATGTTCCAGCCAGGCCAGGGGGAGTGGCCTGTCCAAAGGCATTGTTCTGAGAAAAGAGGGAAGGATAACAACATAGACAGTGCCTATAAGTCATGAGGATAACATGGTCACTTAGGATTGCGAGTAATTAGATAGACACATAACAAAAACTGGACACAGAAAATCCTGTGATGGGATAGCTAAAGAGAGACATTATTCCATTTTCTAGTTCTGTTACGTTATTTACTACAATCCAGAAAACTCTGCCCTAAAGCCTAGCACTAAATGTTAGATTCATCCTTGATCCTTTTCTCTCCTAGTTAGAACAAAAGATAGTAGGGGACAGAATGCCTGGTTTGACTGCACACAATCAAACCTAAAGATACAGTTTCTTACTTAAGATACTGACGGACATCAAACCAGGGAAAAAGTCCAACAGGCAAGCCAAAGGGGGAAGTCCTTAAACCAACAGATAAGGAAGCAGGTATCATATCTGAGCGATAAAGTTAGAAGACCAACTGAAATGACAGCAAGCTTGATAGTTTAAATTTAAACAAGCTGATGGTCATTACCTGGAACATATATGGTCTGTGGCTTGCTTTTTAGGACTGACTCTAGTAGGGGTACCTGAATGAGTGGGCCAAATTTGAAGGAGGCGGTTTCTGAGACAGCTGATGTGTTAGGCAGAGACGTGTATGCTGATTACAAAAACAGCCACCAAACTGCCAAATAACAGGATGAGAAGGGCCTTTTTCCTTGCTAGGTACTCTCCAAAGGCTTCCTTACATACAAACAGGTCATAGGGAAAGTCATTTTCTTGATGATCTGCCATGTATATCAGAGCAATTTGACAAACTGGTTAGTAACACAGTCTGAAGAAGTGATGTATAATCAAAGATTATGAAACAAGTGTCATTCAAACTTTAAATCGGGGGTGGAGGCAAGATGGCCGACTGGAGCCAGCTTTCCACAGACGCGCCTGTCCAGAAGGAGAGTTAAAGGACAGAAGTGAAGCAAGTAAGCTGATTGTTTGGTGCTAAGCAAAGAGAGAAGGTTGAAGAACGCACATCAACCTTGCTGAGGCGAGCTGTGACCCCAAGGAAATAAACAATAGGTACAAAATTCATCGCCAAGAGGACAAGAGTCCCCTCCCCCATAAGAACGGCTAGCAGTATACTCCATACAAACAAGCGAGCAGGGTTCAGATCCCCTGGTATTTTATCCCACGGGAGAGACCCTCTAAAAACCAGAACTCTTTCCCTAGAGAAGCCTTACAAATGTGCCATGGCACTCTCCCTCCAGGCATAAAACTGTATAAAACTATATATTCCCTACCTACAATTCTGAACTCACAGTACTCCCCTCCACTCACCCAAGGTCTGAAGGCCTGTCCCCCATGGAGTCCAGAGTTCTTGGGTATTTTCTTGAGAGGTGTGGACAGGGCGTGGGCTGTTGCTAGTCTGTGCTGAAATATTTGGGAGTTTACCTAACAAAGGACATGAAAGATCTCTATAAAGAGAACTATGAATCTCTGAGAAAAGAAATAGCTGAAAATCTTAACAAATGAAAAAACATACCATGCTCATGGCTGGGAAGAATCAACATTGTTAAAACGTCCATACTACCCAAAGCAATATACAATTTTAATGCAATCTCTATTAAAGCTCCACTGTCATACTTTAAAGATCTCAAAAAAATAATACTTCATTTTATATGGATCAGAAAAATCCTCGACTAGCCAAGACATTACTCAGAAATAAAACAAAGCAGTAGGAATCACACGACCAGATCTCAGACTATACTATAAATCAATAGTGATCAAAACAGCATGGTACTGGCACAAAGACAGAGAAGTAGACGTATGGAACAGAACAGAGAACCAAGAGATGAACCCAGCTACTTACCGTTATTTGATCCTTGACAAGCCAATTAAAAACATTCAATAGGGAAAAGATTCCCTATTTAACAAATGGTACCAGGTGAACTGGCTGGCAACCCGTAGAAGATTAAAATTGGACCTACACCTTTCACCATTAACTAAGATAGACTCTCACTGGATTAAAGATTTAAATGTAAGACGTGAAACTATAAAAATACTAGGATAAAAAAAAAAAATACTAGGATAAAGTGCAAGGAAAACACTTGAAGAAATTGGCCTGGCCTAATATTTTATGAGGAGGATCCCCTGGGGAATTGAAGCAACACCAAAAATACATTACTGGGAGCTGATCAAACTAAAAAGCTTCTGCACAGCCAAGAACACAGTAAGTAAAGCAAGCAGACAGCCCTTAGAATGGGAGAAAATATTTGCAGGTTATGCCTCCAACAAGGGTTTAATAACCAGAATCCACAGAGAACTCAAACATATTACCAAGAAAAGAACAAGTGATCCCATCTCAGGATAGGCAAAGGACTTGAAGAAAAGTCTCTTCTCTGAAGAAGACAGGAGCATGGCCTACAGACACATGAGTAAATGTTCATCATCCTTAATCATCAGAGAAATGCAAATCAAAATCACTTTGAGATATCATCTAACTCCAGTAAGATTAGCCCACATCACAAAATCCCAAAACCAGAGAAGTTGGTGTGGATGTGGAGAAAAGGGAACACTTCTACACTGCTGGTGGAAAAGATGTTTGGAGAACACTTAGGGATCTAAAAATAGACCTGCCATTAGATCCTATAATTCCTCTACTAGATATATATCCAAAAGACCAAAAATCACATTATAACAAAGACATCTGTACCAGAATGTTTATTGCAGCCCAATTCATAATTGCTAAGTCACGGAAGAAGCCCAAGTGCTCATTAAACCATGAATGGATTAATAAATTGTGATATACATATAGTATGGAATATTATGCAACCTTAAAGAAAGATGGAGACTTTACCTCTTTCCATGTTGACATGGATGGAGCTGGAACATATTCTTCTTAGCAAAGTATCCCAAAAATGGAAGAAAAAGTATCCAATGTATTCAGCCCTACTATGAAACCAAGATGTAGCTTTCATATGAAAGCTATAACCCAATTATAGCCGAAGAATATGGGGAAAGGGGATAGGGAGGGGAGGGGAGAGAATGGACAAAGGGAGGGTAATTGGTAGGACTACACCTATGGTGCATCTTACAGGGGTACTTTTACTAATGTAGAATACAAATGTCTTAACACAATAACTAAGAAAATGCCACGAAGGCTATTAACCTGTTTGATGAAAATATTTCAAACTGTATATAAAACCAGGCATTGCACCCCATGATTGCATTAATGTACACAACTATATTTTAATAAAAAAAAAACTTTAAATGAAGGTTAGTTTAATTTTAACAACAGCTACAACAAAACAACAGATACAGAGATATTAACAGATTGAAAAGGCAAAAAGATTTTAGAATATTTTAAAAATAAAAATATTGAGGCCATTATATTTGTGGGGATAAGTAAAAGTTGTTTGTTTTTTGAGACAAGGTGTCATTGCGTTGCCTGGGTGAGAGTGCAGTGGTGCCTTACAGCTCACTGCAACCTCCAACTCCTGGGCTCAAGCAATCGTGTCTCAGCCTCCTGAATACCAGGAACAACAGGTACTACGATCTATGCTCCCACACCCAGCCAATTTTAGTATTTTTTTGTAGAGAAGATCTCAAAATAAATTAAGCTAAGTGAAAGAAGCAAGACAAAAAAGAACACATACAGTGTGATTCCATACACTTAAACTCTAGGAAGTATGTGCTATATATAGTGTCCTGCAGCAGATCCCTGGCAATGGGATTCACAAACATCTCACTTACATACAACTCACACTTATGAACGGGGGGCTATTACAGTAAGTCTTCAAGTTATAAACATCTGACTGATACATGACTTACTCTTGAAACAGAAGCTTTTACAGGTAATAGGTAAATGTATCTGTTCCAACTTACATACAAATCCAAACTACAGACCCAATCATAACCCAGACACAGCCTATATTCATCATCTTGATTGTGCTGATGGTTTCACAAGTATATATAATTATCGAAAATTATCAAATTGTGCACCTTAAGTATAGTTTATTGCCAATTAACAAAGCTTTTAATAAAACAAAAAAAGACGTTGATAAACTCTAGTCTTTTGAAGGTAATTAAATGGTACATTTTTGTGCTATTTGTGTATTAAGGAACATGAAATGATATAGAAGATTTCTATAAAGACATCAATCATGAACTAGAATAGCAGTTTGTAATTGGCCTTCCATACTATAACAGTGGTACACACTATACTATACTAGTATACTATAACACTAGTAATTCCATCAGAACCTAGAAACTATACAGGTTTATACACAACTCATACTTCCCCCCTTTTTTTCTTTTTTTCCAAACAAGTAAGCAAACTGCACTAACGCATTCCTTATGCATCTTTATACCATCCAAGGTCTAATGTTATATTTGGAAGAGAACAAATGCTAAATAAATAAGTGTGTATTGCCATTGTTAATAACTATCACTGCAGGAAACTTTTAAAGACCTTTGGTGTCAAGGACAAAGGTAAGTGATAGGGTACAAGTCAAATCTATCAAGTATGGGACATAAATGTCTTAACACAATAATTAAGCAAATGAGGTGAAGGTTATTTTAGTTTGATGTAAGCATTCCAAAATTATATAAAAAACAACACTTTGTACCCCACAAATGCATAAATGTATTCATGATTTATGTGTATATGACTTAATAAAAGGAAAAAAAAAAGAACTAAAAATCATGGCGTCTCACCTGAAATCTTACCTACATCTGATATGGAATGAATTTGTGAGGGAAGATACGATCTCTATCAAAAAGATAAACCCACACAACCACAACAGGGACTCTACCTAACAAATGCAAAGATTGTACCCTGATTGTTTGTACCCTCACATTAATCAGAAAAAAAAAATAGTAGAAAAGATAGACTCAAAACATACAATAAGCAATTACATCATTCACACGTATAGAATTTTAAAGGGTTCTCTGACCATAAAAATACACATAATTATTTTCAAAATCAGAATTTACTAAGGTTTTTTTAATTTTACAATCAAACATAAAGACTTGAGCATAAAATCCTGATCTATCTTAAATTTTGTTAAAAGTTTACCTGGCCTAATTTGCTAGCAAAGAGATGCTGAGGTTTCTGGAAAGCTAACAGAGAATATTTGCATCCTGTCTTCATACATGGGTAAGAGTAAAAGCAAAAGGTCCAACGAATCTGATTAAGGATTGTACTCAAATGTCCAATTACGGTTCACCGCTCAGACTGACAGATTATATTTGATAGCAACAAATAAAAATAAAATATTACATTAAAATGCAACATTAGATCATATATAAATAGACTAGACCACTAATCTAGATTGCTTCCCTGAGCTAACAGCAGGAAGGGACACATTTAGCAGCCTATAGTATTTGTACTTCCCCCTTGCCCAAAGAAGTTTTTCTCATCAAAGGAAGCAGTTCTATTTTGGTCCTTATTTCCTGAGAGATAGGCAGGCATGGTATCTGGTGTGTGGCCATTATGCTATTTCTAAACACTATTCTGACAGCATTCTTAGTATCTTGCAACATGAGAAGTCTCTAACATTTGTAAGGGCATGTTAGGCTTGTGATTACCTTCAAAGAATTTAAAAGCCTGTAGAACATTCTGTAAATGATCAACGTGTATGACCATGGTGAAGAATTAGTATACAATGATGGTTGGCAAGGGAGTTGAATATAATTTTTGGAAACTGGGTTTCACACTATGAAGTTGAAAGGTTTTGGTAGCCCTCTGCTACCAGCTTCTAATTACGGAAACTTAAGCCAATCTGATCTTGCTATCAAAGGCATTAAACTATTCCTAATTAGTAGGTTCATATAAGGAAATACTGCTAGCTAAGAAGGTCACCTAAATTAGATTAATACAATTACCATATCTTTATTAATACAATTACCTTTACCCTATCTAAAAGCAGAACTGAGTCTAGAGGCAAAGAAGCTCTTAAATCTGCCTTGGCCTTACAAAAGGTAGAGGAATATTAGAGAAGGTCTCATAGAGGACATGAATGTTGAAGAAACAGCAGAAGTTTGCTGTACTGGTCCTGAGAGGTGAAAAATGAGGCTAAAAAAGCAGCCATGGAAAGATACTAGCCCTGAATCCTGTAGACAATAGAAGCCAGTGAAGGATTTAAACAGTGAAGTGATCAAGTGACATTAAACTTCTAGACTAGGTGTCTGGACAGGAAGTGGTTCCATTCACTAAGTTAAGGCAATTAGGAGGCTTGCAGAAATTAGCTAGAAGTTTTTCTGGGACATGTAGCAATCAATTGGCACTTAGAAAACTAAATTGGAAAGAACTTTTAAGGAATGCTCAATGTGTCAATGACAGGTAAAGATAAAAGAGTACCTGAGGGGAAAAAAAAAAAAAAAAAAAGAGTACCTGAGATTGCCTAAGGGCAAAAGAACTCTAAGGAGAAAACCCTCTGAGTTGCCAATTTCAACAGCATTCTGAAACCTTTCCCAACTTCTCAAGGTACAATTAGTCACTTCTTTTTCTGTGTTCCCACAATATTTAGACCTCTAGTCTAACATTTAAGAACTGCATCGTAATTATGTATTTATATATCTGTCTGTCTTCGTAAGTGGTACGCGTGTGGTACATTACAGAAGGCAGTAACAACGTCACAGAAGAGACAGAACTCAATAAACATTTAACAAGGAAAGAATGAAAAAATGCTAATTATCAATAACAAACACTAGCACTCCCCAAATCACTCATATCAAATCATCAGTCTACAGGTAAGAATTATCTGCATTCTATTCTGGGAGCCCAGAGGGTAACTGAGTCCACAGATTGCCTTGCCATTATAATTTTTAAGTTCCACAAAATCACTCAACTGCTGTATTCAGAACAAGAGCTTTAAAATGAACTCTCGGGAGGTATTACACTACAAATTAGTAGATATTGAATATTGCTCCCCCAGAGGTAAGAGATTGATTTGTTTATACAAAGCTTTGGAAACTGTTCTTTCTATTAGGCAGCTGCAACTGATAACACCACCTGAGCACCATCCCCACTTCACCTCCAAACCTCTTCCCCTTAAACAAACAAAACAAAACAAAAACTTTCTCTTTTCACTCAACCTTGCGCATTTTTCTCTATCTTAAAATCTTATACAAGGAAACAAAGCATTAATAAATAAAAATAAAAGTTTGAAGACTACAGAACTAATAATAACTTTGTTGAACTTCTGTGATTAAGTACATAAATAAAGGAATAGATGACATGAGTTATGAGTTTCTAATTTGTAGTTCAAATGCTAGTGCCAGGAGTGACACCTGAGATATGAGGAGCAGCACAGAGGACCAACTGTGATAGATAATGGCCCACATTACTTACAAGAACAACTCGTGAAATAAAGTAATATCCTCATTGAGTACAAATTTCCTGCTTTTTATACTGTTATATCCTTCCAGTCAAGCTGTCAGTTCTCCATAACCAATAAACATAGTCCTGAAAGAAATACTGTCAAATTTTAGTGAAATACTTAAAAGAATCTAATACATGATAACCCAAAAGAGAATGCATTTATTCTCAGAAAGACAAAAGTGGGTTAAAAATTAAATCAAGGTTAACCAAGAAAAGGTAAAGAAATTTACCAATAATAGTAATAGCACAGTGAAGCAGTTCTATAACAGTGTTAACAGCAAAATAAAGGAAAAATCTATTTACATTCATAGGAAAATAATGTGTTTCTCAAGTAAAAAGGAATACATAAGAAGGAGTATCATAAGGAAAGGAATTAGGCTTCCCTCTGTTAGAAATATGTTATTTATTTATTTATTTTTAGAGACAAGAGTCTTACTTTATCGCCCTCGGTACAGTGCTATGGTGTCACAATCACCGCAACCTCCAACTCCTGGGATTAGGCAATTCTCTTGCCTCAGCCTACCGAGTAGCTGGGACTAGCAGCATCCGCCATAATGCCTCACTAATTTTTTTGTTGTTGCAGTTTGGCCAGGGTTAGGTTCGAACCTGCCACCCTCAGTATATGTGGCCAGCGCTCTACCCACTGAGCCACAGGTGCCACCCTGTTAGAGATATTTTAGACAAGCTAGAAGAATCATTGCTGGAACATCTCACCTCTGAAAAGTTAACATAGGCCCAACAAATTAACAGAACATTAATAAGAGAGAAAAGGAAGGAAAAAAGTAAGAAGTTCAGCCCAGAAGGTTGAACATACATAAATAATAAAGGATACAGAAAGAGAGATCAGAGGAAACTTGGTAAGTGGGAATGGAGAAAGATCTAAGATGATATAGGTCAGGAGATACAAGTTTAAGGAGCAGTGAATCCGCGTTGGGGCTTGTCATAACATAACATGGGAGAAAGATGAAATTGAGAGAAGATGGAATTTGATAAATGCCATGTGAACTAAAATAAAATCTTAAGACTCCCCCCTCAGCAAATGACTCACTGGACCTCCAGTTGGTCAAGAGGATTCTAAAACTAAACTGCTAGCCACCAGAAAGATCAGACATGCCTCATCATGACCGTTCCCCTTCTTAGAGAAGTCTTTTGTGACTAACAAGCCTAAGGCTAATCAAAACATACCAGTAGATTCTCAACATACATAACAAACCACTTGATTCTGTTCAAGTACTCTGTCTCTAATTAACAGACACTTCATCCTCCTTTTCTTTTTACTGACTACTAGTCTAGAAACTTTAAACCCATCTATAAGCTGTAAGCTCCTGCTTTTACATGTCCCACCTTTTTGAGCCAAACCAATGTGTTTTCCATGTCTGATTTATGGCCTCACCGGTAATCCCTTTCTCCCTAAAATGTTTAAAACCGAACTGTAACCCCATCACTTTGAGTTCACTTGCTCAAGGCTTCTTGGGAGTGGGTCTGGGTCATGGTCCTCAAATTTGGCTCAGAATAAACCTTCTTAAATTATTTTACAGTGTATGGTTTCTTTAAGTCTTTGGGATGAAAGAGTGAAACATGCATTGAAAATATGGTCACTTCCTCCTTGGTGTTCCTGTAGCATTACTGTACACAGACCTCTATTCTTACATTAAAAGTGCATTGTACTTCTTCATTACATATCTGTCTCTCTTCAAGTGTAGGTAATTATTAACTTTAGGAAAAACAACATGAAATAAGAGAAATAACTGTAACATACTAAATGGTTCAGCTGGATACAATTCTGTCATAATAATGTAAACATCAAACAAAGTCCCAAGCAATTTATCATATAATTCTTTAAGAAGAATGTAGGATGGAAGTATGCATGTGTAGTGAGATGAGAGGTGGTGAAAGAGGTAAATCTTAATTTTCCATGTAGGAAATCAATAGTTAACTCCTAATCTTAAAAATAAGACATAGCAATGAAAGCATATGGTTTAGGGACATGGAGATAAACATCAAAAGAAAGAGTTGAAAGTGGCCTATGGAGCATGAGAAGTGGGAAACAGAGACAGTCATAGACCTAAAGACAGGACAGTAATTTTCATAAAATGCTTTTTAAAATTGTCTGGCTCAAGATTCATGCAAGTTTAGTACCAGTAAAAATCCAAACAAAAATTTAAAAAGTGAGAGATAGCAAGCATTGCTATGATTGACCTCTGAAGATAGACTTGAGACAGGTTTGTATTTGTGGGAAAGCTACAAATCAATAATCACTAAAATGAGAGAAACTTTGAGAAGAAAGTACTATTAACCAAACCCAATGTGACCTGCATGCTACCTCTGTTCCTGAAAGTAACTTCATTTATAAAAGTGCTTGTGGGCAGCAGGGCCCTCAAAGCCTGGAATGGTATTCAGGGAACGACCACCAGCTCCTTCTCTTCCTTTAACAACATTCTTTCCACCAGAAGTCACATAGCCCATGTAGACTTGTTATCAACAAACACAGTTTTTCCTCTTTAAGGCTGATCTCTACCTCATGTGCTAAGATTTATGCAACCTAGTTAAGACACTATAAATAAAGCTGTTTCCACAGTTTAGGGGCTGGCTCAACTCATCAGATGAGTTAGTGCCATCCTCTCTCTTCTCTGGTGTGTGTCCCGCTTCTTCATTTCCCACCTTTCCACTCAGGTCAACTCTCCCTCCTTGCACAAGGCCCCTCTCTCTCGCACCTGTATGTGACATGTGATGCTCAAGCAGGGACTTCAGTATGGAAAAGTAAGTTCAAACTGGTGAGAGAATCCTTTTTCCCCACCATTCCCTTTCTAGTTCAAACAGGGACCAGGATATCGGAAAGTGGAACCAAGCAGGTAAGGAAAGCCCCCGTGAGAAAAGTGGAAACTAAGATAAGTGAAAAAAAGTGAAACTGTACAATTAGTAAGTTTTGGGGGGTAATCATAGTCAGGAGTAAGTATGTATGTCTATCTGTACATCTATGTGTTTCCATATGTTATGTGCCTGTGATTTCACTGGAAATTGTTAGGTTAAAATTAGAGGCTAAGGTTAAAACTGGAAACACTTTGTTGAGGTTTCTCAAGTAAAGCACTGTTAAAACGCAGAAAAATGTGACCTATTCCGGTAAATATTACAAAAGACCCTTGCACAAGCTTGACTGACTAAATGGCTTTTCTTACTTCCCAGTGCCAGAGGCTGCAGATCAGTAAGGCAGACAAATTAGAGAACATCAGTCTGTCTTTTGAGGCCCTTGGGGAGGTGGGAAAGGTGTGGACCCACAGCTCCTTTTGCTTTGGCATTGGTAGACAAATCAGTTCTATTATCTACCTGAAGCTTATCAGCAAAATTAGCTTTTATAAGCTTGGGGAAAGGTACCTACCTCCAGAGTTAAGATCGAAGAACCTCTAACTGCTCCCCTATATCGTCATCCATCTACAGCAGGAAGCAGTTTGGAGTAGTCAGCACCCCCTTTCCCCTAACAGCAGTTAGAGCTTCTATTTGAAGAGGACTGATACAGGATTCCCCCACTCATTGTTATGGACTATTCCTCCCCAGCCTGCAGATTGCAAATGTTTTGCTTACCATCTGTTCATTTTGGTGTGAAACCTCATGGTCTTTTACCAGTATGGCAAATGGATGTGACCATGGTTTTTTTGGAAAACTCTTGTTCATCTTCTTGACACCTACTTTGGTTTAATTTTTGTTTCTGCACACTCTGGTGAAGCTGTTAAGTATGTTATTGCTCATTGTTTAAATGCTTTTGCTGTTTTAGGAAACCCATGACTTATTAAGACAGACAAAGGTCTTATACAAGTAAAATCTATTCCAATTTTTTTTTTTTTTTTTTTTTTTTTGCTGTTTTTGGCCTGGGCTGGGCTTGAACCCGCCACTTCTGGCATATGGGGCTGGCGCCCTACCCCATCGAGCCACAGGCACCGCCCAAAACCTATTCCTTTCATTCCACTTCATCAACAGGTATTCACACAATCCTCGGGGCCAAGGAATTGTTGACCATGCTCACCACACTCTTAAACTTCAAATTTATAAAATACAAAAGGCAGAGATATACCCCAAAACACCTCATAACCTTCTCTCTCATTCCCTTTTTACTTTGAATGTTGATATCCAGAAACAGCAGAACATTTTTGGAATGCACCTAATTCTAAACATCCTATGGGAAGATCCTCTAACTGGTATCTGGCAAGGGCCTACCCTTGTTCTGATATGGGGGAGAGGCTATGTCTGTGTTTCTCTTAGAACAGCTGACAGTCTTCATTGGCTCCCAGAAAGGAGCCAGAGGAACTTCTTGACACTGAGACTGACACCTGGGAGATTCATCGCTGAGCCAAGACATCTCACAGTGCAAAGCCCCTGATAAGGTAACAACTGAAGAAGTTGGTGCAATGTGTGGCAAGCCAGTCACCCCCGAGAAGTTTATCTAGTAGTGATGATCATTATGTTTGTTATGCATGGGTCTCATCTGTAGTCCTGCCCAATTGGCTAAAGACATTTTTGTCTTTTACAGAGTCAGAGTCAAACGACGATTCCAAAAGTTGTTCAACGAATAGGAAAAAGTATAAAATAGATGTGACGAGCGGGCTTTGAGCGGCAGGACTCCGCCACCCTAAGCCTGGAGTGGCATTCAGGGAACGACCACCAGCTGCTTCTCCTTTATCATTCTTTCCACCTGCCAGAAGTTACGTAGCCCATATAGACTTGCTATCCACAAGCCCAGTTTTTCCTCTTTAAGGTTGATCTCTATCTCAGTGCTAGGATTTAAGCAACATTAAGATACTGTGTAAAGCTGTTTCCATGGTTCAGGGGCTGGCTGCACCCATTAGCTCATCAGTCCTGCCGACACCATCCTATCTCTTATCTCGTGTGTCCCTCTTCATTTCCCACCTTTCCACTCAGGTCAACTCTTACCTCCCCGTGCCAGGTTGAGAGGTCCCCCCCTCTCATGCTGGTACACGACACCTAATGTTCCAAGGGAAATTGCTGTGCAGACTGGCTGTGAGCTATTGCCCATTTGGTTTGAATCTTCCTTCTGAAAATATGAACTGTTCCCCTAACTACTGATTCACATGCAAATAATGCACAAAAATTGAATGTTAAACTAAAAGTTTAATATGAGAAGGATAACATGCCTCCCTAAACTCACACAAAAACCATTTACTGGTATAGAGGAATTTGATAATCCATACTTCAGATGTATGAGTAGCTATATAATCAAGTAAACTTTCAAATTTATACAGACTTTAGGAATTTAACATTTCCCTTCTAAGAAAAAAATTCAAAAAAAAAATTTTATTTTTTTATTTTTTTTTTTTTTTTGAGACAGAGCCTCAAGCTGTCACCCTGGATAGAGTGCTGTAGCATCACAGCTCACAGCAACCTCCAATTCCTGGGCTCAAGCGAGTCTCTTGCCTCTGCCTCCCAAGTAGCTGGGACTACAGG
>CAUYON010100127.1:0-16133 GCA_963573935.1 Arctocebus calabarensis | reverse complement strand
AGGCTGGCGCCTGTGGCTCAATGGGCTAAAGCGCCAGCCACGTACACCTGAGCTGGCGGGTTCGAATCCAGCCCGGGCCCGCCAAACAACAGTGACGGCTGCAACCAAAAAAATGGCCCGGCGTTGTGGCAGGCGCCTGTATTCCCAGCTACTTGGGTGGCATTGTCAAGATACTGGCTTGAGCCCAGGTATTGGTGGTTGGTGTGAGCGGTGATACCACAGCACTCTATCCAGGGTGTCAGGTTGTGGCTCTGTATCAATAAAAAAAAAAAAAGAGTTTGAGGTTGCTGTGAGCTATAACACCATGGCACTCTACCAGGCAACTCTATCTCAAAAAACAAAACAAAAGCTGGACACCATGGCTCATGCCTATAATCCTAGCACTTGGGAGGTTGAAGCGGGTGTTTTGCCTGAGCTCACGGGTTCGTTGACCAGCTTCTTGGAAAGCCACAGAGCAAGACCGCATCTCAAACAATAGCTGGGCATTGTGTCAGGCACCCATAGTCCCAGCTACCTGGGAGGCTGAGGCAAGAGAATCTCTTGAGCCCAAAAGTTTGAGGTTACTGTGAGCTATGATGCCATGGCATTCTACCCTACTGAGGGCAACAAAGTGAGACTCTGTCTCAAAAAGAAATGAAAACAAAAAAGCAACAACAGCAGCAAAAAAAAAACAAAAAACAGGCTGTGACAGAAGAGGAACCTGCAGGTCAGAAGAGCTTCTGGAATCAGGCAGCCCCTACACCCAGGGCTTGTATCTCACATTCTTATCTGTTACCTGGAGGGAGAAGTGGAGCTGTGTTTTAGGGATTTATCTCCGAGGTCTTCCTTGCCTGTGTCTTTGGTGCAGTTCCCCCACCCTCAGCCCTCACCCAACTCTTTTCCAGAAAGTTTGATGGCTACCCCCCCTACTCCCATGCTAAACTCATGTAATTTCTATGTCAGATGAGAAAATGTCTCATATTTTTAAAATTCCTTAGGCAAAAAGAAACCACATTTCTCTACTTAGCGCCCCAACACTGGGACAATTATTAGTATCTAACTCAATTCCCTTTAGCCCTGCCACTGACTCGGCCTGGTGGGTGGGCCTCTAGGGCATCTGAAGGTGACCCTCTGAGCTAGGGCAGAGTAGCAGAGCCTGAAGCTGCAGAGGCAGCTGGAGCCCTGCCCTACACATGGCCCCGGGCTGCAAAAGCCAGCCTCTTCCTGGGTGGATTATCGTGTGGTCTAAGTGACTGAAGCTGCTGAGAATGCTATTGTAACAAGAGGCTTACTGAAATGTAGACAGCCAGCCCTGGCATGTCCTGACACACAGACGGAAAATAAGCAGAATGAACCCCCAGCGCTAAGCTGTCCTATTGTCCTGTTTGTTGCTAAAACACCTTGTTGAGTTTTTTGCCAAGAGCCCTCCCCAACCAGCACTGAGCTCTCAGTTCTACAGTTTCCCCTCCCCTGGGAGACGTGGGTTGGGAGCGGGAAGGCCCAGAGCTAAAGTGTACAGCTGAAAGGTTCTGTTATGCAGCCTAAATATTGCAAAGAAGACCGTGCAGGTGAAGGACAACCCAAGGTCAAGGGTAGGTTGGCTACAGAGCCAGGAATACCTAAATCAGGGTTCTCTGACTTCCCCTCAATGAAATGTCTCTCCCCTGCACTTTGGGTTTCATCCTGTCCCAAGCACACCCTGCCTGCCACACGTCCTGCTCCTCCTTCCTACACACTCAGTTCTTATCCCTTCTCCACCCCCACCCCATACAAAATGGCTGCCTGATGAGTGAACTTGCAGACTGGCATGGGGTCTTCCTCCATTTGGTGCTGGTTCACAGGCCATGGTCACACTATATGGGGGAGATAATGTCCCTGCAGCTGCCAGGGGAAAACAGAGTGGAAAAGTCCCATCCCACCATCTCACGACCTTAGGGACAGGCAGGAAATGGGCGTGGATCTGCTAACACCCCCCCCCCCCCACACACACACACACAGGGGCCAGGCTGCTGCTACAGGAGGAGGCCCTGGTAACACATAGGATGCACAAAGGGGTGGGGACTGCAGGGCTTTGGGAATCTAGAGTGAGCTCTGTGGCTTTCCAAGAAGCTGGTGGCTCTAGGAGGGGACTGAGGATGATGGGGTTGGGAGGCAGAAAGAGGGCGGGTGGGGAGAAGGTGTGAGCTGAGAGGCTGTGGGTCCCTTCTGTAACCGCTGTGCGTGTCCACCTGGGTGTCCCACAGCTGCCTCCAAGGCAGCACGTCCCGACCTGAGCTCACTGTTCCCCTGGGTTCTGTGGCCTGGCAGTTCTGTGCACCCTCGCCTGAGCACCCAGCCAGAGATCGGGAAGCCCCTCTTCGCACTTCCCTCCCCAACCTTCATTTCCTGCCATCACATATCTTGCCAAGTTTACCCTCTCAGCTCTTCTCAAGCCCACCTACCCTTCCCACCAGCTCCCTGTGCACCTCTTCTCACCCGGTTGCAACAGTGTCCTGTCAGCGCTCTCGCCGGTCTCCACACGGCCTCCAGGCTCCTGCCCTACAGGCCAGTCTGACCAGCTCTCACTCCCCAGCTCCTGGGTTAGCAACTCAGGCTCCTTAGTATGGTCAAAACAGTGTCTGTGGTTTGACTTTTTGACTTCTGCTTGTGAGAGCAGTGCAGATGGTGGTGAGAAGCTGAGATGCTGGAGCTGGATTTCCTGGGTTCAAATCCTGCCCGTTCCTTTCTATGTGCTGTGTACTGGGGACAAGTTACTGAACCTCTCTGTGCCCTCATTTTCTCATCTGTGAAGGCAGAATTTTAAGAGTAACTACCTCATAGCTTGTGAGGATTAACTCAATTTTTTGGTGTAAAAGCAGTTAGAAATGGGATCGTTACTACCCCCACCCCCAGCTTTCTCTCCTCCCCCTCCCTGCCTGATGCATCAAGTTCAGCTGCACAGCTTCTCCTGTAATCCTCTCTCTACCAATTGTGCCGTTCCTCAGCTCAGTGTCTGGCCCTCGGAGGGGTGACTCCACCCTCCTCAGTGCACCTGCTCAGAGACCTGGTCTCCCTAGGTATGGCTGTCCTCTTTTATATTGCTCCAACTCCGTTTTGTATATAGAGCCGGACTTACTCCATTTTGCTAAAGGCTTTCAACACTCCCCCTTTAAGCTCAGCTGAAAGCTGCAGAGTTTAGCAAAAACTGCAAAATCCTGTGAAACCACAGCTCTCCCTTGTAAGCATTCCCCTTACTCTATAGCGCTAACCTTGCAGGTGTTGGCTTTTATGAAACCCAGCTTGCGTTAAGGACTTTCCCTCTCCTATTGAAAGCACTTTATAAAATGTTTGTACCCCTGCCTCTGGTGGTCGAGAGACTTTCAGGTGTAAGGTCTAAGCCGGCTGTTGACCCCGGCCAATAGAGGAGGCCTGCTTAATTTGCATTCAGTGTGCTGGCGCTTCTCTATTCCACTCACTTCGGGTATATCACTTTCCTATCTGTCTCCTCTGACGGCAGCTCTGAACCCCTGGTACCTAGAATTTTACATGGTGTACAGTAGGCCCTCAATAAATAAGTGATGAATGAATCAATGAAACATTCTTCCCTGAGAGTTCTGGGTGTGGGTTTTCACTGAAGCAGGAGTGCTTGTGTAGGAGGATTTTATGGGTACCACCACAGTCTTGGGGGTACACCTTAACATTGTGGCCCTCTCCTAGGCCACATGTGCTCCACTGCTATGGGCATTAAGCACACAAGGACCAGGGTGCCAGGCCAGGGAAAGGGACCACAGCCTCCTGGGGGATAGCAGAGGGAGGCAAAGGGGAAGGGAAATGTCACCTGGCGTAGCAGGACATCTGCTCTCAGTTTGGGCACGGTGGCTCACATCTGTAATCCTAGCACTTGGGGAGGCTAAGATGGGTGGACTGTTTGAGCTCAGGAGTTTGAGACCAGCCTGAGCAAGAGTAGGACCCTTCTCTACTAAAAATAGAAAAATTAGCCTGGCATCATGGTAGCCACTTATAGTCCCAGCTGCTTGGGAGGCTGAGGGAAGAGGATTGCTTGAACCCAAGAGTTTGAGGTTATTGTGAGCTATGATACCACAGCATTCTACCAAGGGCAACAAAGTGAGACTCTATCTCAAAAAACAAACAAACCAAAAGCCTGTGTCTACTTCTCCAACCTCCCTTGGGCCTCCAGTAGTTTATATGACCCTTGGAACCTGCCCCTTGTGTGATCCAACAATGTTCTCTCGTCTGGAGTCAGAACAACGGTCTGGTCCTATAGTTCTGCCATGCTGTTGTCCATGTTAGATGGGGATAATACTTACTCTACTTCCCAGGGTGGTTTTAGGCTCATACTCACCCACTCACCATTCTTCACCCATCATCCATTCATTTAACAACTTTATTAGATTACTGTCTTCCATGCCAGGCCTGGTGCTTGTAAGGAACATGCCCTTGGTTAAGACGCGTGAAGCCCCTGTCCTTGAGAGTTATGAGACAGGCAATGAAACAATGCAGTTGAAGTATGGTGAGTACAATGGGAGTGAGTGAAATAAATGGAGACGTCTTTTGGGGTGGTACTGGTCTCTCATGGTCACAGATTCCTGGCACCATGACCTCACTTCCTCTATGCTCTTCCACACCAGGGGCTAAAGTTACTGCCCTTTAGTACCTAAAAGGGTTTTGAGCCATTATAGGCTTAATATTGTGAGGCTCCAAGGCCCTGCCAGCTCCCTGTTCAGAGCCATGTTCAAGTTGGTTCAAGGTGTCTGGGAAGAGAAGGTGGACAGTTCAGCAATTTCTCCACCCCTTGAGGCAACTGAGATGCTCCGTCCATGCTTCTTGCTCTCGTATTCATCTGGAAGCAATCTCACATTGTCTAAAGCCTTGACTTTGGAGCTGGACAGCCTGGATTTGAATCTCACCTCAGTCCTTTACTAGCTGGGTAACAGCTAGAACAAAATTTCCTAACCTCTCTGAGCCTCAGCTCCCATATTTGTAATAATATCCACTTTAGGGGCTGTGTGATTATGTGACACTATCTGCAAAGTGCGTACAGCAGTGCTTGCGCACAGTCAGCTCTCTGTCCCGTGAGCACTGTCCTTGCTTTTACTACACTGTGTTCTGTGTTGTGTTCCTCTCCCCACGTCCTTAAGGGGAGGGGCCCTCCAACCTCCTCATTTGTCTTGGTATCCCCAGGACCTGGCACAGAGTCTGGCTCAGAGCAGGCAGGCCAAAAGTATTTGTTGAGTGACAACTGACTCCACAGTCAGCGTGAGCCCAAGGATGGGCTGGGGCCCAAAGCCAACACTACCCATGGGTAGGTGGGGCTTCCCTTCAGGTGCAGGTCTGAGGAAGACATTAGGGTCACAGGAGGCTGAGTCTGGGGATGCTTGGTCTGGGTGCCGTGCTTCTTTTCCTACTTACAGATCCCAAAGGTGCAGTGGCCATCTGCTGGAGCCACAAAAGGCAGTCGTGTCCTCTGAGGCAGGTGCTCCGGGAGGCAGAGTCCAGAGCCAGCCTAGAGGATTTACTCTTCCGCCACTGAGCACCTGGATCAGGGACAGCTAGAGAGAGTCCACATGGCCCTGCAGAAAGGATGTGGTGGCTGGCCAGGCTGGGGAAGGGGCGGAGGACACTCCTGGAACTGTTGTGGTTCAAGGAAGGGAGGATGGTCCTGATGGCCACATAGATGAAGGGGGGAGGAGGGCTGTCTCATGGCCGACAGGGCACAGAATGCCAGCAGATACCCAGCCTGTGCCCCCAACACGCTGGAAGGAAACTGGGGCCCAGGGTAGGAAGAGGCCTGCTCAGCACCTCATGGGGTCAGCACAGACCCAGGGCTCACACTGTGCTCACCAGTGTGGCCCCCAACATTGTACAGCAAGGTTGCTTGGTCTTAGCCCTTGAAGCCTAGCAGAGCCCTCAGTGAGGTTGGTGGGGAGCAGGGGATTCGACAGTCCCAACTGAGCGGAGTCATGGGTCACAGATTATCAGAAACGCTTGCTAATGGTGATTATGCCCACTAAGAAGGGATTTTCAGGTGGGCACAGTGGTTCACGCCTATAATCCTAGCCTTTTGGGAGGCCGAGGTGGGTGGAATGCCTGAGCTCACCAGTTCAAGTCCAGCCAGAGCCAGAGTGAGACCCCATCTCAAATAAATAAATAAATAAATAAAGGCCGGGCATTATGGCCAGCGCCTGTAGTCCCAGCTACTTGGGAGGCTGAGGCAGGAGAATTGCTTAAGCCCAAGAGTTTGTGGTTGCTGTGAGTTGTGATGCCACAGCACTCTACTGAGGGCAAAAAAGTAAGATTCTGTCTCAAAAAAAAATAAAGAAGTGGTTTTCATGTTAATGGACAAGAAGAGGTCTGGAATGTTGGATTCTGGGTGACAGGCTCCCTCTGCTCTGAATCTGCTGGGAGTTGGGCTCCTTTTTCTCGTCTCAGCCCTCCATCCAGACACATGAGACCAGCTGAGTGATGGACAGCAGGCCAGGCCCCTGCAGGGGGGACACCCAGCACAAGAGACAGTGACCTGCGGCAACAGGGACCCCGGGGGTCCTGGGCCAACTGGAGACACGCAGTGTGAGGAGAGGACTTGTTGCCTCTGAGACATCAGGAGGAGCCGCCCGCTCAGAGGCTCCCTCACCAGCCCTTGGCGGTGCTGCTGCTCGTTTCCTGTTACACTAGAACTTCCCACCACACACATCACACATACCACAACACACATACACACACCACACATACACATAAATTACACATACTGCGTACCACACACATATACCACACAAACACATGCACCACATAAACTCTCATACATGCACCACACACAATAAGCGCACACAACACATATACACCACACAGGCACCACACACAGACACCACCCTCAGGCACATACCGCGTACCACATATATAATCCACATACACCACGTACACACACCACAGACCACACAACCACACACATACAAACAGCACACCCCAAATACATATGTACATACCACATATACATACCACACACAGACTACACACCACAGACCACACAACCACACACAAAGCGTCATACATCTACACACACCACATGTATATACATACCACGCATACACATATATACCACATATATGCACACACCACAAACAGGCATTATACACATACACCCCCACCATACAGCCACACACCACAATACAAACACACATACCACACATGCATCCACACACCATATACCACACAACCACACACATTCCTCATATACAAACATACCACCTCACACCCCACACATACACCCCACACACACATACGTTCACCACACATTTTACCACACACATATTCATCACATACGCCACACCACACAAACCAAGCACATAGACATGTACACACCCATACATACACCACAGACCACAAAACCACACACAACCATACATATACGCACACCATATGCCACACACATACACACGAACACACTACATACACACCACACACGTATACATACCTCACGTACACACCACACACATCACACCCTCACACCACACAACCACATACTACCCCACCCTCATACCACACACACCCCTTCCCACCTCACTGATGCACTTACACCCATCTGCCTGTCACAGGCTAGGACAATTCCAAATCGACTTACTTGTCAGATTTCGTGTTATGTTTCTAGCAGGGAATGGGGTGATGGCTTGAACTACTTGGGAGGCTGAGGCAAGCTTGTGGGAACGGAGACTGTAGTTCTATTGAAAGGGGTTTCTGTGACTCTGATTAATCCTGTGCTCGCAATCGTCTGACATCCACTTAGCCATTCGACTGCATTTCCATATTGATTGAACTCCCTACTATGCGCTAGGCATAATTCTACCTTCTGTGGTTGTGTGGTCTGGGGTATTTGGCTGTCCCAAGAAGCAGATCTTGAGATAAAGTCTTTTAAAAAATTTTAAAGCTTTATTGTAATTTGTCATTCACACATCCCATACAATTTACCCCTTTAAAGTATATAACTTGGTGATTTTTAGGTTATTAACAGAGTTGTACAACCATCACCACCATTTTATTTTATTTATTATTATATATATATATTTTTTGAGACAGAGTTTTACTATGTCGCCCTCAGTAGAGTGCTGTGGCATCACAACTCACAGCAACCTCAAACTCTTGGGCTTAAGCGATTCTTTTGCCTCAGCCTCCCTAGGAGCTGACTCTACAAGCACCTGCCACAAAGCCCAGCTATTTTTTGTTGCAGTTGTTGTTGTTTAGCTGGCCCAGGCCGGGTTCAAACCTCGGTGTATGTATAACTTCGGTGTATGTGGCTGACGCAGTAACCACTGAACCTATTATTATTATTATATTTTTTTTTATGAGACAGAGTCTCACTATTTCACCCTCAATAGAGTGCTATGGTATCACAGCTCACAGCAACCTCCAACCCTTGGGCTTAAGCCATTCTCTTGCCTCAGCCTCCCAAGTAGCTGGGACTACAGGCACCTGCCACACACCTGGCTATTTTTTGTTCCAGTTGACATTGTTGTTTAGCTGGCCTGGGCCAGGTTCGAACCTGCCAACCTCAGTATATGTAGCTGTCGCTGTAACCACGGTGCTACGGGCACTGAGCCAATCATCACCACAATTTTAGAATATTTTCATCACCCTTTAATAAAAACCCATACCCATTAGCAGTCATTCCCATTTTTCTAGTCCCCTCACCTCTGGTAATCGAAAATTTGCTTTTATCTCTATAAACTTACCTATTCTAGACATTTCATATCAATGGACCCATACCATATATGGCCTTTGTGACTGGCCTTTCTTTCATTTAGCATGTTTTTTAATTTAATCATAATTGTGTACATTAATGCTTTTATGGGGTACAATGTGGAATGCTTACACCAAACTGGTTAACATAATCTTCACCTCACTTACTTATTTGTTGTGACAAGCATGTTTTATTTATTTATTTTATCTATTTATTTTTAATTTTAAGTTTTTGTTTATTTTATTTGTTTGTTTTCTTTTGTTTGTTTGTTTGAGAGCCTCAAGCTATCACTCTGGGTAGAGTGCCATGGCATCACAGCTCGCGGCAACCTCAAACTCCTGGGTTTAAGCGATTCTCTTGCCTCAGCCTCCCAAGTAGCTGGGATTACAGGTGCCTGCCACAGCGCCCGGCCATATTTTGGTTGTGGTTGTCATTGTTTGGCAGGCCCAGGCTGGATTTGAACTGCCTTCTCTGGTGTTTGTGGCTGGTGCCTTAGCTGCTTAAGATGCCACCCTAATTTTAATTTTTTTTTTTTTTGAGACAGAGTCTCACTTTGTCACCCTTGGTAGAGTCCTATGATGTCATAGCTCACAGCAACCTCAAACTCTTGGGCGTAAGTCCTCTGCCTCAGCCTCCCAAGTATCTGGGACTATAAGCCCTGGCCAGAACACTTGGCTATTTTTTAAAGACTGGGTCTCACTCTTGCTCAGGCTGGTCTGGAACTTCTGAAATCAAGCAATCCACCTACCTCAGCCTCCCAAAGTGATAGGATTACAAGTGTGAGCCTCTGCGCCCAGTCCACTTATCTGAATGTTTTCCAGGTTCATTCATGTGGTATCATGTTAGTATTTCATTCCTTTTTATGGTTGAATACTATTCCATTATACGATTGACCACACTCAGCTTGAACATTCATCATTTGGTGGACATTTGGGTTGTTTCCAATTTTTGGCTATTAAAGATTACGCTGCTATAAACTTCTGTGTGCAGGTTTTTGCGTGGATGAATGTTTTTAATTCTTTCAGGTATAATATATACTTAGGAGTAGAAATATTGGGTCACGTGGTAATTTAACATTTTGAGAACCTTCCAAACAACTTACCAAATAAGCTGCATCATTTTACAGTCCAACAAGCAATGTCTAAAGCATTCTAATTTGAGATAAGGTTTTACCTGCAGAAGCTTATTTAGGAAGCGACCCCAGGAAACACAGGTAGGGAAATGGGAGAGGGAGAAAGGGAAGGGAAGGAAGCCAAGGAAGGATCATTATCAGGCCAAATTACTACTCAATGTAATGGAAACTCAAGGCTAGTGAATACCTCTGGGAGTCAGTAAAGAACTTGCTCTTCAGAGTTTTCCCACCTGAGGAGCAAGGCAGCAGAGGTGTGTATGCACCAGCTCCTAATAGCCAATGATTGAAGGCTCCTGGGCTGCTGTGTTAATTTCCTATCAATTCCTTTTCCACTGAAGCAAAGGAGAAAGCCATCTGGCTATGAAAGGCAGATGCTTGCAGAAGGAGTTAAGCTTGTTGCACTCCTGGGGCAGAGGAGGGAAGCCAGCCAGAACAGCACCTGCCATCAAGTTCCTGCCCTCAGGGAACTTAACATTCTAAGGAAAGCTGTAAACAAACATATAACAGACAGGTAGCACCATGGTGGGGGGGGAGCAGGGTAGGGGATGTAGAGGAATGTAGGCTGCTGCATTAGCTCAGGAGGTCAGGGCAGGCATCTTTGAGGAGATGCGATTCCAGCTGAGACTAAATGACATGAACACAGGCTGTCCGAAGCCTGTTGCACATCTTTGTTAAAATCTGGGCTATGGGGCGGTGCCACAGCACTCTACTGAGGGCAACAAAGTGAGACTCTGTCTCTTTAAAAAAAAAAAAAAATCTGGGCTATGGGAAGAGCAAGTGCCAAGGAACTGAGTGGAGAATAATCCTTTTTTTTTTTTGCAATTTTTGGCCAGGGCTGGGTTTGAACCCACCACCTCTGGCATATGGAGCCAACGCTCTACTCCTTTGAGCCACAGGCGCCTCCCTGAATGGAGAATAATCTTGGTGAGTTGGAGCAACTGCAAGAGGTCCAAGTGGCTTCTGCTGCATGAACAAGGTGGAGTACCCTAGGAAATGAGATCAGAGATGCAGCCAGGGGCCTTGTCAAGTTCAGCCAAGTGGGGAAATAGTTTGAATTTTGTTCTAAAGGTAACAGATGCCACTGGGTTGATGAGAGCTGGGGACTTTCCAATCTGGTTTCCGCTTTTGTTTCTTGCTGTTGAAATCACTGAATTTCAGAAGTACTGGAACTTCCCTGCTCCAGCCTTCGGTGAACCTGGTAGGCTCCCAGAAGGTGCTACCATGGACCGTCCCCCACATTCATTCATTCCAGTTATTTTGTTCTAGGCACTATTCTAGGCGCTGGCTGTGCAGCAGTGAACACATGTGACATGAGCTCCTCATGGGGTATCCAAACAGGATGAGACAAATAAACAACATATAGTAATTATGTGCTATAGGTTATAAATACAGAGCCCATATTAGAAAATGATAGAGGCTTTAGACAAAAATGAAGTGGACACAGGAGACAAAGAGTGCTGGGGGATGCTCTGAAGTTTCAAACAGAGGGGTGAGCAATGGCTTCCTTAAGGGGTTGACAACACTAAGCCAGCCTGGCTGGCTCCTGGGAAGCCCCCGCCCCACCTCATTTCCTCCCTGACAGGGATTCCAGGGAAAGAGGGTCATCTGGAGAAATAGGAGAGCAGGAGCCCCAGAGTGAGGACAGGGTGTGCTCATCAGCAGGTGGTGCTCACAGCTTGGGAGGGGGAGGAGCAGGGTGGGGGAGGGGCGGAAGCGGGGTGGGTCTGCCAAGCCACAAGGGAATATTGATGAGTTTTCTGGCCAGAAGTGACGGGGCTGGTGGAGATGGTGTAATGAAGACAGATGATCCCAGGCCAGCTCTGCTTAAATCCTGCAGGAGGAGAAGAGTCACAACCTGGGCCAGGGTGGGGAGGTGGGCTTGCCAAATGCCTGGCTGTGCCCGCTCTTCTGGCATCTGGGCAGTCCTGCTACCCTGACTGAACCTCCTCCCTCCTCTCAGCGTAGTCTGCTCTCTTCTCTCCTCCTTCTCCTGCCTTCCCCCTTCCCCGCTTCTCTCTCTTCTTTTTTCTCTTCTCCATTTCTCTCCTTTGCCTGGCTTGCCGAAGCTCCTATTCTCATTTTTCTCTTTCTCTGCGCACCCTGACCCTCCCCCACTAGCTTCCAGACTCTGACCTCCAGAGCAACACCTAGCGTTTCTCTGCCCCACTGGCAATTCAACAGCAGCTACCCCTCCACCCCACGATTCTATCCACAATTTATTGAGTCCTCTCTCCTCATTGTGCCCACTTCCAGGGAGGAAAGGACTCGGAATTTTTCATTTTCTGATTTTGTCTTTCTTTTCTTCCTTCTTTCCTTCGTTTCCTTCCTTTTCTTTCTCCCTTCCCTTCCCTTTCTTTCCTTGTCTCTTTCTTCCTTCCTCTCCTCTCCCCTCCCTTCCTGGTATGTATACACACACACACACACACACACGTGTAAAATACACATAACCTAAAATTTACCATTAGGGACACTTAGTACATTCACAGCATTCTGCGTTACCACAGAGCGTTCTTCATCCCCAAAGGAGACCTCATTTATACCCATTAACAGTCACTCCCATCCCTCTTCCTCTCTGACCCTGGCAACCTCTGATCTGCTTTCTGTGTCCATGGACTCGCCTTTTCTGGATGTTTCACATGAATCCTACACGTGGCTTTTTACATCTGGCTTCTTATACTTAGGAGAATGTTGTCAAGTTCATCCACATTGTAGCATGTGTCAGTACTTCGTTTCTCTTTCTAGCTGAATAATATTCTGTTGTAGGGTTACACTCTGTTTTGTTTATCAATTTATTTATCAATTGGCCGGGGTGGTGGTTCACACCTGTAATCTCAGTATTCTGGGAGGCTGAGTTAGGTGGATCACTTAAGCTCACATTGAAGACCAGCCTGAGCAAGAGCAAGACCCCATCTTTACTAAAAAATAAAAATCTAGCCAAGTGGTGGTGCATGCCTGCAGTCCCAGCTACTTGGGAAGCTAGGCAAGAGGATCACTTGAGCCCAAGAGATTGAGGTTGCTTGTGAGCTATGATACCATGGCATTTTACCCAGGGCAAGAGAATAAGACTCTGTCTCAAAAAAAAAAAAAATTCGGACGGCGTCTATGACTCATCGAGTAGGGCGCTGGCCCCATATACCGAAGGTGACAGGTTCAAACCCGGCTCAGCTGAACCGCAAAACAGAAAAATAGCCGGGCATTGTGGAGGGCTCCTATAGTCCCAGCTACTCTGGAGGCTGAGGCAAGAGAATCACCTAAGCCCAGGAGCTGGATGTTGCTGTGAGCTGTGATGCCACAGCACTCTACTGAGGGTGATAAAGTGAGACTCTGTCTCTACAAAAAAAAATGTCATTCATCGGTTGAGGGACATTTGCGTTTCTTGGGACACACTGACTATTAAAACAGAAGCCTTAGGTTGAGTTCTCCACCACTCCTCCCTATGTGGACTTGAGCAGCCATGTATGTCTTTCAGCCTTGACACTTGTACCTATAAAATTGAACTGTAAAATTTTAAATCTCTAATGCTCTTTTAGAGCATAAGAAAAATGATCTATGATCCTCTGGTTGCTAAACCGGAAATGGCCTCTAATCTCTGTCTTTTTGTACCCTCCCCCCATTTACTATTGAATTTGAGATCAATGTTCAATAAAAAGATTCTTATGCCAAATCAGGGGGACTAATGTCTATTGTTGTGTCCTTTTTCATTTAGAACATTTTACCAATTTTTTTTTTTGAGACAGAGCCTCAAGCTGTCACCCTGAATAGAGTGCTGTGGCATCACAGCTCACAGCAGCCTCCAATTCCTGGGCTCAAGCGAGTCTCCTGCCTCTGCCTCCCAAGTAGCTGGGACTACAGGCGCCCACCACAACACCTGGCCATTTTTTGGTTGCAACCATCATTGTTGTTTGGCAGGTCCGGGCTGGATTCGAACCCGCCAGCTCAGGTGTATGTGGCTGGCACCTTAGCCTGTTGAGCCACAGGCGCCAAGCCAAATACTGAATATTTTTGCCTTCATTAAAACATGCCAGATAGCGGTGCCCATAGCTCAGTGGGTATGGCACCGGCCACATACACGGAGCCTGGTGGGTTCAAACCCGGCCTGGGCCAGCTAAAACAACTGCAACAACAAAAATATATAATTAGCCAGGCGTTGTGGCAGACGCCTGTAGTCTCAGCTGCTTGGGAGGCGGAGGCAGGAGAATTGCTTGAGCCCAAGAGTTTGAGGTTGTGATAGAGTGAGACTCTGTCTCAAAAAAAAAATCAGGAAACCACCCAGTCTAAGAGCTAAACTCCATGCACTAGAGGTAGGTGCTTTTCAACCTTGGTGGCCTGTGATGTAATTTCCTGTCTTCTAAGCCTTTGGTCCCCATCCTCCTTGTCGTTAAAAGCCTACTGTGTGCCTCACTTCTGCTTTCCAATGTAGGAAAACAGTGCTCAGCCAAGACTCAGGGAGAGCTAAAGACTAGAGGAGTATCACGGTCTTTGTCCTCAGCAAGGAAGCAGGGAGGTGGCTCGGTGCTCGTGGCACAGGGGTTACAATGCCAGCCACATACACCTCGGGTGGTGGGTTTGAACCTGGCCTGAGCCTGCCAAACAATGACAACTCTAACCAAAAAATAGCCAGGCGTTGTGGCGGGCACTTGTGGTCCCTGCTGCGTGGGAGGCTGAGGCAAGAGAATAGCTTAAGCCCAAGAGTTGGAGGTTGCTATGGGCTGTGACGGTCTGGCACTCTACCAAGGGCGACATAGTGAGACCCTATCTCAAAAAAAAATAATAAGAAGAAGAAGAAAGAAAAAAAGAAAGCAGGGAGGGTGGGGGTAGGGAAGAGGATGAGATCGGCAGTGGGCTGAGAAAGGGCAAGACATGGTAGGAAGGGGCTGAATGGGCAAAGAAGAGGTGCACTTGGACCTTGGCTGTCACTGGGGGCCCTGCTGGTCCTACGCCCTCCCACTGCCCTGCCCACCCATCCAGCCATAGGGAAAGGAGGAAACACTGCTAGATAGATACCTCTTTGGTTTGATCACAAAGAAGCCCTCTAGGCTGCCAAGAAGAAGGTGCTGTTGAGGCTTAGCAGGACTAATGTCGGAGGATGAGGAACAACACTTACAGCCTTTGGGCATTCTCACCTACACAGAGCTACTGGCTCTGGACTGATGCTTATGGAGACCCCTGTCCTTGGGCCTGCAGCCGTCTTTAATGGCTTCCCTTGTCTGAGGTGAGCAGGCTCAGTGTTTAATGACAGCTAGTATAGCCACCATTTATTGTGAAAGGCCCTGAGCTAAGCACTTCACATGCCTCATTTAATCTCTGTGCCAACCCTACCACTAAATCCCTTTTGCAGATGGTTGTAATATACTGTATAACTTATGCAAGGTCACCTGGTTCTTTCCACTACTGAGTGTTTTACTTCTTCCTCAGATGTCCATCTCTGTCCCTATCATTCTCTTCATCCTCTCCCACGTGCCCCTGCTTCTCTTATAGCAAGGGGCCTGGAACTCAACCCAGCACAGGTATTCCAGGGGCTCTTCCTGGTTTGGGACACTTCCTTTCTTCTTCCTTTTTTTTTTTTTGAGAGTCTCATTATGTCGCCCTCGGTAGAGTGCTATGGCATCACAGCTCACAGCAACCACAAACTCGTGGGCTTAAGCAATTCTCTTGCCTCAGCCTCCCAAGTCGCTGGGACTATAGGTGCCCACCACTGTGGCGCCACACCGGCTGTTTTTTGTTGCAGTTGTCATTGTTGTTTTAGCAGGCCTGGGCCAGTTTCAAACCCACCAGCCCTGGTGTATGTAGCCAACACCCTAACCACTGAGCCACAGGTGCTGAGCCTGTCAATGCATTCTTGCTGTGGACTTTTCTGGGAGCCACACCGCATTGGTGACTCCATCTGAGCATGTTATGGGGGAAGCAATTGACACTCTTGGGTGCTAACTCTTCCATCCTAGTTTACTGTAATAGGACTTCTATACACAAGTACAGGAATTTAAATGTTTAAATGCATTAAATTCAATACTGAATATTTTTATCCACATGCTTCTTGGTTCTGTCTGCCACATCCCCTCCAGACAGACAGTCACATACACGCAAGACAGGTATATATCTTGGACAGTTACTCAAGAGGAACCTTCTTCTTTTTTTTTTTTTTTTTTTTTTAAATTTTTTTTTGTAGAGACAGAGTCTCACTTTATCGCTCTGGGTAGAGTGCCGTGGCGTCACACTGCTCACAGTAACCTCCAGCTCTTGGGCTTAAGCGATTCTCTTGCCTCAGCCTCCCTAGTAGCTGGGACTACAGGCGCC